>JAUUDY010594397.1:0-10113 GCA_032361765.1 Panulirus inflatus | reverse complement strand
GTGTACTAGAGAGGCCAGTAGCGTGGCTGGCGTAGTCGATATTAACTGTTACCTTGTTCATAAAATTAAGCTTGCCGCATTGCGGACGTAGGTAGATATAACAAATCCCTGATTTTTGCATGTTGGAGGTAGTGGTAGGCGATTAAAATTTGGGTATCAAGACTTTCAAGGTGGGTTTTGCGCATTTGAAAATAACTGCCGGTTGTCAGGCATCGGTTTAGTTATTTGTTAGGGGATGTGAATAAGTTTTTAAAGTTTGATATTCGTTATAAAGTGCTGCTCTTGTTATTGACAGTGATACCGCTATATAGACTCTGAACTGCAGCATTATTGAGAGGACATTCGGTACACTGTAGAGGCCACAATCTATGTTATTAGAATAACAGGCTAGTACCAGAAGTAAGGAAATATTGTGTTGAAGTGAGTTTTTGTCTGTCGAGTTGACATGGATATTAGAGTTCACTCTAGCTGTGAATCGATAGTATATCATGGCCTGTTTATCCTTTATCATGTAGATGTAGGGTATTTGAAATCATATCGGTGAAAACAGCCAGACTGGCGCTTCTTTGTATGTAACTCGTTCCAAGTGCATTAGGTTAAATGGCATGTGAGGAGAAAAAGGATTTTTTTCTTTTTATTTGAATGCATTCGCATGTAATCCAACCTGTCCTGATTGAGAGCTAAAGCACGTGCAGTCCAGACGCAAAGTCTATCGTGTTTATTCTCGTGGTTGACAGCAAACTTGGCGGCACTTCATGTTTTGAACACATCGTTCAAAATAAACCAGGAATGAGTCACGTGCAGCATTTGTTTACAGTTTGAAGGTCCATGGTTATATGTCTGCCATGAATATTCTCATATTTGTCCAGGAAATTTTTATCTTGAGTTCATGTCAGAGAGAGATCGTTTGTCATTTTCTTGTTCTGATATAGAACGGGGAAAACTGGATATTATGTATACTGTCTTGGTGCGATGAAACTGTACACACGATCTGGAAGTCGGGTTGAATTTCATGTGACCATTTAATGTAGAGTCACGCAGCCTTTACGTTTTTCAGTCAGGGAGACAGTGACAGCCTCATCCGCGCCAAGAACACACACACACACACACACACACCGAAATAAATATCCTTGTGACGCAGTGGGTAGATACTACACTTCGACGACGGATACGTCAGTGGATCAAAGATAGTCATGTGCTTTGCTTTTGGCGGTAGTGTTGGAGGGATGCTTTTAATTAATTTTTTTTTTTTTTTTATTTTTTTTTTTTTTTTAGATCGGGTATACACGTGGTGATTTGAGAAAATGTTCAAGATGCATTTTTGTACAGAAAATTGTTTGCCTGTCTGTCATGATTTCTTGCATATATATTCTCCCATACCATCAGAACTCCACTATCAACCTTCTCACCTATCCACCCCACTTGATATTTGATAAAAGGTAGAAATGTTGGGGCGTGTGATACATTACTGGGTTGGTGATCGTGACCTTTTAAGACAGATGGTAGGAAAGTGAAGATATTTATTGGAGTTATTTTCTTGTATGATTTTCTGGCAGTGAATCCAAAAGCAGGACGACTTGAAGGCTTTTGGGCATAATAACCTGTCCATCATACACTGTGGTCATAGTGTCGTGCTCACTGGCCGTATCGTCGTGCATAGTTTTGTTAGACCAGAGGAACTTTACGTTAGTGAAAAGTCTGTTAGGAATATCCTTCATGACATGCATGTCATAGCAGAGCCCAAATCAAGGCCTTGAGTATATGAAAGGAGTGAAGTTAAATGAAAATAACTTTGGATTGTTTGGTGGGTTTAAAGGTTGTATATTAAGACAGCAGTGAGTGGTACAAACAGATAAGTGATATTGAAATTTGAATATTAGACATAACACAAAGTTACTGCCTTAACATAGTAGGAGATAGTGTTTTTAGGTTGGTCTCTAGATTAAGACTTTGTAACGAAGTTGATTGTTATCATTAGGTTTGATTTTCCTAACGATAGTTTAAGAACATTTGATCATGGGACGTTGAGGTTGAGATGCTTGTGTTGGAAAGCAGCTTGCATTGTCTTACTGATGACGATCTCATCTTGAAAAGTTTTGCAGAAGAAACAACATAGAATTTTTGAACACGTTAGATCGAGAATATTCATTTTGTAAGTTTTTATACAAATTGTGTTGCATGGAATTTAACAATTCTGAGTTAATATTATTAAAGAAAAGGCGAGAGACACGTTTATTGGCACTCGCACGACTCTCAGAGTGCAAGAGTTAACGCTTGTGAGAATAGCCATCTTTGCCAAGCTTAGCTTGAAAGATATTCTGGCTGAGACTCGTACTATTGCTGGCATCGACTCAAGGACTTGTTTCGCTATAGGTCCCTCAGCTGATAAAGGAAAGCAGTTGTGCGTGTGTAGAAACATGGGCATGAAAACTAGATGTTGGCAGTCTGAGTTTAATCTTTTTGATGTATTAAAGTTACATGGATATTAACAAGAATACTTTTAACGAGGATTAAATTTATTGCAGCATTGGATTCCGTTATTGGTAGCATTTTCTGTAAATGAACGTTTTTTGTGAATACAAGAGTTCGGTAGTTGGGTTGGTAGAGGTAAGAGGCACGCAAGTCATAGTTGCCCTCAATTTTCTCCCTGCCGCCTACGAGGAGCGGCGGCCGGTCTGCTGCTCTGTTCCCCTCCGTCCGTCCAGCCCTCGTGAGGATCCGGATAAAACCGGTGTCTCGCTTCTGGAACATTCTGACCCGCCTCTAAACCACCCACCCTACCCTATGGTCTGTCCAGGCAGCTGTTAGTGTCAAAATGATATGTTAAGAGTCAGAGTGAAGGAAATTTTCAAATTTACCCGCTTTTCCGCAGTGAAGGGCAGTTTTAATGGTCATATCATATCTCGGTCACTGTTCTATATATACCCTTACACACGTGCGTACTAGGCTCTTTTTTTCTACTTTTTCCAAGATTTAAATTTCACGGTACAACGTTTTCCATTGTTGCCAAGCTACTCTTCTGTTCAGAGGATCTGAGCTGATTCTGCAGCCTTCACACTGAGGGGCGTCGCATGCTGGATTACTACTGGTGCTGTTTGGGTTTTCTCTTTGGTTCATTGTTAAGTTTTCCTTGGATATTATCGAGTGCTGCGTCGATGACAGACAGCATATGCCTCAGGGAACTGATTGTGTTGCTGATTGGTTCGTAAACGAAGATAGAATTTTGCCCCTCATTTGAGTCGTATCAGTATTGGCATGATTTTGAAGCTGCGAGTAATGACAGCTGCTGTTCTCACAAATAACTTGTTTTGCCTTTGATGTGTGCGGCTAATGTCATAAGTTGGCCAGAGGCGCTGTGGGTATTACCCTCCTCAACGCTATGACAAGACCCTTTAACACAACGGTACAACCACACGATGACACTATCCTTGAGCACCAACTGACGACCATTGGGTACGATGGCTTGACCTTTAAATCTAACCCCTGAGATTCAGGTCAAAGGCCAGACCGTCGTATATAAGAGTTGTATCATGGAACCGCAGATGCCGACGGGGATTGGCGTTTGGGTAGTGGTTCTCGGTCATCCGTCGCGTCCATCATTGTGGTCAGGCATATCAGCTGAACTCGATGCACAATATAAACTGTGGTTGAGATATGCATGAATGAATCTCATTTTTTTTTTTTTTTCCCTTGGCTTGTCATCGGCCTAAGTAAGGCAGACTTTGCACAAGATCATTTCGAGGCCGAATTCTCTAATGGTGCCTTATCCCATGAAGTTGGTACGTAGTCCTTACCTGCATCACATATTAGTCCTCTTGGTCTTCTCCCTCATCAGCGTGTGTTGTCCAGTCCTCGTGGTCTCTCTCTCAACATTTGTTGTTGACCAGTCCTTACGATCTCCCTCCTCTTCATGGGTGTGAATTAGTTGTCCTACTTCTACCCCAGTCGGGTCATCTACCTGTATGATTCTCCCACAGAATCCATGGGTACTGAATGGCCATCGTTTCTGTCGGTTTGTTCTACTTTACAACAGGGTTACTATATATTTATTTTCCTCGGTGTATGATTGATGAACATCGGTCATGGTAAATTGGTAAATTCCCACTTCAGAGCAAAGATGCTACTTTTGTCACCGTGGTTTTGCAGTTGCCCTTAAATTCTGCCTTGTTTGTGACATTTCTCCTGTCAGAGTGATATTAATGTTTATTGGATATTGAATGTATTGGTTGTGAGAGTCTTGTGTGTGTGTGTGCGCGCGCGTGTGCCAGAGGAAGGTGGCACTATTGATCCATGGCGAGGTAGCCGTCTGGGAGGTGGAGGTGTGTAGCTGGCGGCTCTCTCTCCCCGCCCACCTGACACGCCCACCTCACTACCTCCACGGGTAAAGTAACTTGACCCCGACACTTTGAGTGCGATGACGTAAAGCCTTTAAAGTCGACGACTTCGCCACTGGAAATACGAAGACATCCCTGGTGTTACGACGGGTTTAGTCGTCGGAACCGAGGGTTTAGATCGTCATATCGGAGGGATTACGTAGTCGAACCCGACGGGTTACATCGTCAAGGCGCTGGAAGGGTTAAGTGTTCGTATTGAATGAGTTAAGGGATTAGATATGCTTTCTAACTTCGTATTTATGCAATGGCTTTTAGTTTCTTAGATTCGTATTAAAGCAATGTTTGTTGGTTTTCTTGCTTATTAAAGTGTTTTAATATCGTAGCCTGTAGTTTTCTTGATTATTGAAGTCTGTTGTAATATCCTAGCATCGTATGAAAGCAGTGGTGCTGTCCTAGTTTCCTGGCTTCATATGAAAGCTCTAATGGTGTTACAACATCCTAGCTTATGTGAAAGCAATAGTGCTATTAAAGTTTAGGTAGCTTTCATGCAGAATTGTGTGACCTTAGTGTTGTACGGGTTTTGTAACCTCTCAGAAGTTCGCTAATTTCTCTCCAGTCGCATTGATTTACGGTAACCTGTTCTTTATAGGAGAGTTCAAGAAGACCATTGCGATGGTTGGCTCATCTTTTTACTATCGTCCCGTCGGTACCATACTACTGTGGGTGTCACGTCCACGGTTTCGTGGAAGTAAATCGCTTCAAATTTCTAAGCGGTTTTTAATCTATTCAGTGCTGCTTTTTTTTTTTTTCTCTCCAGAGTGTATTAGATGCTCAGTTTTCTTAGCATGATATTTGTTTCTGAAATAACCATGAGCCATTGCGGTCTGTTCCACATAAAGCGTCAAGATACCAAACAAGACAAGTAGCGAGGTGCGGAACTTGTAAGGGCAGTGCAGACGTGGGTCTTGTTTTAGGTCAGCGGATCTCCTGACACGGCAGTAGGTAATGGTGCTTTCTGGGCTAAACAGTTGTCCCGCTCTGCTTCACTGTTGCATATTGGCCCATGATCTTATGCTGGGAAATGATGACGTCAGCTGTATCATGCGACGACACCATCAAACCCGAGTCTTAGTCGTGTTCAAAGGCCGTCGTGCTCAAGGGATTAAGAATACTATAATGTAATTAACCCAGGATGTAACAAAACCTAAAGCAGGTGTAACGAAACATTGAACGTGGGTGTATAAGGTCAGGTTAAAAAGTGAGAGCAATAGAAATGATTGATTTGTGTAGTATAGATGACATTAGGGAAACGGTAAGAACGCAGATGACAGGGATTTATGTGATGTGGAACTGATTAAAAAGGTGTATAGGCGCTAGTCTTATAGGATGGAATAATCATGCAAAACATATGAGAGACATGTGATAGGCTGGTGAAGGAGCTACACACTTAGCAGTACGGCACTTAGTAGATGCAGTGAGGAGAGGTAGACCACGGAGATTGGTACATGATGGAAGTGATTATGGCTACGGATATTTCAAATAGATTAATTAATTAAACGCCTGTGGATCGCATGCAATGGTAGCATTTTGTACATAAATGATATTAATGGAGGCGCTGATCTCGTTTCACGATTCATCTTTGTAAGAAGCACTTTCATAAGTGTATAAGTTCGTGTTTTGCCTGTATACACTGCCTGTATGCACCTGATCCACCAAGTTAAATTGGGAATTTAGTAAAGATCGTGGATGATAACCCCTGGTACTGTAAAAACTGTCAGGCTTCATCTTGCAGTGCCATTTGGTCGGTAGGAAGTGAAGCTGATTTTTCTTCCGAAATTAAACGTAAATGAGAAGTTATTTTTGTCTGGTAGCAACCTAGGATTTTGAGGTCACTGATAACTCGTCACTGTATCTCGTACCCAGCAGTTATATTCATTATGTGTGGATCATAAAGCGAATTTACAGCTGCATTTTCCCCTATGATTCACTTTCGTTCCGTGATTCCATCTCAGAAATCTCAGTGGGAACACAAGCACCACTCGTGTGATAAGGACAAGGTCGGCGGTAGAGCTAGGTGGGGCTGTGGTGGTGAGTCACGACACATGCTGTTTCGACAATTTGTTGAGAGTTGTTTTATATATCAAGATCCCGACACGGTTTAGTATGCATGCAGTCACGAAATGTTCAAGATGCTTTGGTCCAAACCGTTGATGAGATAGGTTATGGATGTTGTACATTTACTACACGAGCTCAACGGTACTAACCTTTGACACAAGGGTACGATCATTGGGTATGATGGCTTGAATATATAAGTTAGTTCGGAAGTCTGGCGATCGCACACAACGGCTTTACTGGTGTGCTAAATGGTCATACCATATTATTCAAGGGTCGCACCGTGGATGTAAAAGAGGTTTGTTAAGGAGGGGAGGACATGTACGCTGTATATTTAGTATTGTATGCATATAGGACCAGAAGTGGGCCACTTGGAGATGCTCCAAGTAGGCCACAATCATTTCAGATTTGACTTGCTCGTGGCCTATATATCCAGACCGCTGTAGAATTTATACATTGAGGTCTGTGCTCCTAGCTTGCAGATTGCTCGTGCTCAAGTTGGTCAAGGGTGTTGCAAGAGGGTTTTGTGTTGGTGTAACCGTTTCTCCCTGTCATACAAAAGTGTTAGGCTTGTTGCTAACCTCATCATCGGGTTGGTCCTTTGTCAGCCAGTTATTTGTGGGGTATTGCCCACTACATTACTCTTTTTTAGAACTTTTCTTGCTGTACGTTCAGTTTAACGTTAGTATTTCCTGTACTATTCGTGCATTTTATCTGAACCATATTTCGTACTCATGCAATTTGCTGTCGTTTGAAGTGTAGTTCTTACCCCTTGTCAGTCTGAATTCTCATTCCAATACTACGGTTCGTATTTCTTCTCCCCAGCCTTGGTTATGGTGCCTAATGTACGATTTGACGTTTTGTGAATGAGTGGAGAACGTGTCACAGGGCTGGAACTGGAACACACTGGTAGAAGTGTATAACGTATGAGCCATGTGAAATGGTAAGGGAATGGCTGATGTGTTTGGGATGATTCAAGAAATTACTTTCATATTCGATGGACAGTGCTATCGTCTGCGAAGGTATTGATTGTGTGGTGTGGGTGGCGGGCGCGGCGAGGCATGACTAATTCTGTTGGGATGAACCAGTGAGAGATCACAGTGGGGTGGTGGGAGGACCATCTCCCGGGCCACTGTGGTTGGGGGATGTGGTGGCGAGCTGGTTCCCCGGCCACGTTACTGGCCACGTGAGACATCCAGCGGCTGGCTCGACTGGTGGCGGCGGCGCTTCTCGCTTGCCGGGGTCTGCTGCCGGGTATTTCTTCCTACTCTTGCCATGCATATTGTTTGTTTTATTATACCATCCATCTCTCGTCTGATTTAGTAAGAATCAGGTTATCCTGAACCATAGGTTTGATGATGGAATGCATTAAGAAAAAATATTTTAAAAATTTAGATATGTAAATGTGTTTTGCCTGTTTAGGGAAAATCATGTTTAATTTGTTTGTTTATATGGATGGTAACAGATTTGTTTTCAAAGAATAGTAATGTAAACTGTGTAAAACTGATATAATGCTTGGGGATGAGCATCAGTAAACACAAAAGATTCAGATGGCACAAGTGTTTTACAGACACCATCACTTGCTCTCACACGTGTGCAGCTGCTTCACACACGATTATTTTTGTAATCAGTATATTGGAATCATGGTAAGCGAATAGATAGCACGCTGTCTGCCTCGCATGGAAAAGTTTCACTCTACCGCTATAACGAGATGGTTTCTTACATTTATCTGTTCCTCTAGAGCCTTACAACAAGTGGTGTGAGGAACCAGTTGTAACCATGATACCAAGGCAGGCAACGTGCGCGAGACCTTGACATAGGAAGTCTAGTTTTGACCGGGTGATATGTAATATAAAACATGGCCACGATGTACGATGATATGCTTTTGTAGCGGTATTACCGTCTTGATGCCAGGTGTCATGTGTTCACTGTCCGCCATCCATTACCATCTTTTACACAAGCTCATTAGGCTTCCATTACATCTTCAGTGCCCACGACGTGTTAGGCCTCCCAGGTGTGAGGATTGTTTACAAATAAATCTTCCATCCAAGGAGCTTGAGAAATCCGGGTCACTACTTTTATTAGTTATTCAGTAAGTCATTAAGTAGTGGCTGACTGACAATGCTCTATGTAATATTGATGATAGAATATATTTTTGTTTTGATGCTTCTTGTTTACGTGTACTGAATTTTAGGTCAGGTTCGCCTCGGTCGCTTGTGCATGGTAGTACAAGCAATGAGCACGACGATAGTACTATGATTACAACTGTACTTCTCTTCAGCATGATGTTACGATCTTTAATGAGTATGATAGACTGGACACAGGCTGGGCAGTAATACCCAGGATTCCTGATGCAGGACTGGAGAGCTTATTCGTGGTGTTTTGTAAACGAGCAATAAATGCATCGCAAAACTACTCATTTTTTAACTTTTATTTTAGAAACCAAAGAAAGTGACTCGTGAGAGGGTGGTCTCATAATCTGTAGGAGGTCTGGCTAGGGTATCGAACAGAACCACCAGATTCACATCTGCAAATCGTGTGAACTGTGTTGAACACAAGATGGTGGGAAGTCTTCGTTGATTATTGGTTCTACTTCTGTGATATTCATAGTGCCAACGTATTTTTGTGCGAGGATCAAAATTGGAGTTTGAATTACGTTGTATTTAGTTGGGTGCCAACATACATACGAACTTGGCTGTTGGAGTTTTTATTGTTCAGTTAAATATGTTTACCGATTAGCTGTAGTGATTAATGATATTTTCTTCAACTTTCTGTATGTAAGTTGGTGGGATACAAATATAATGTCTTGCATATGTTCGAAACAGGTACAGGTATAAAGTTTTGCAAATGAATATGAGGTACATAGCTTATGACCAAGAAGTTTGTTTGTTGAATGTTGAAACTTTTGCTTAGTGAAATGTTAGAACCAAGTTAGATGACTCATTAATTTTTGAAAATTTATCTCTAGTGTCTAGCTAAGGCTAAAGACAACCATTTTAGCAGCATGAGAATGAATTGATACTGTATTGTATTTCTACGATGTTTAACATTGTCCACAGTATTTCGGAAAAAAAAACTGTAATTGCCCACTTATGTTAGTACGTGTACTTGTTGGCATGTACTCTGCTAAACAGTCTGGATAAGAAATACAATTGTATATCTTAATTTTTACTACTGTTACGTTATTGAAGTCTGCGCCAAGTGCGACACCACAGCCTCCCATGTCCGGGCAGCGGACACTGGCAGGAGAAATAATGTCTGGTCCACTACTTCTCTTTGTTTAAGCACACGCCCCTATTGTGGTGTCCACACTTGACGTATATAGAGTGCACTTGTCTTCGAAACATACGAGGATAGTAAAGTAAATTCGGTATTAACATGTAAATAAGTGAGGAACTTATTAGAAACTCTGTAAAGAAGTTTTTTATGGATATTTGATGAGTAAAATAATCAGAGTTACGTGAATGTGAATTGAAAACAGGTTAAAGAGTTTGATAAAGTTCCAGATGGGCATCACGAGTGTAGAGCTACCTTTCCTTGGCGTTTGAATAGTTAATTATAGATAGGTAATTGCGTGCACACACACACACACACACACACACACACACACACACACACACACAATCAAAGGGCAAGAAATATGACTGCAGCATTGTCAACTCGACTC
>JAUUDY010594386.1:0-10114 GCA_032361765.1 Panulirus inflatus | reverse complement strand
TGTGTGTGTGTGTGTGTGTGTGTGTGTGTGTGTGTGTGTGTGTGTGTGTGTGTGTGTGTGTGTGTGTGTGTCCTCATATAATTATTGAAGAAGACGAAGAGGAAGGAGACAGTGTACGTAAGACGCACGCCAGTATAAATGCACGCCAATATAGAGTCCCCCCATGGACCATTGAGAACTCATCCATTATCATTATCCTCCTGGTGATTAATCTCTTTGTTTACACATCTAAAGAAAAAAAAAGAAAAAGGTGAGGTTATGCACACACGTCCAAACTTACGGCATGATCGACCGGTGTTCTCTCGTCGTGGAAGATCAATTCCACCCGTCCATTATCAATTGATCATCTTCGTCACTGATGAGGATGACTGATGGTGTTGGTGGTGGTGGTGGTGGCAAGAGAGCTAGCGTTGTTGGTGCTAGCGGTGCAAGTGCTGGCGTTGGAGGTGCAAGTGCTGGCGTTGATGGTGCTAGTGTTGGCGTTGGAGGTGCTAGTGCTGGTGGTGATGGTGTTGTAATATCAGGATTCGCCAGAGTTATTGCCTACACGTTAAAGAACACTTCGTCTTTCGTATGGTGTAATATTGGTATACAACGTCCCACATCTCATCTTTACATCCTCGCCCAGTACCAATTGGTTAATATTAATCTGCGTATCAGGTCTGGTTATGACCCGAGTTTTATTAGGTCGTCCATGGCTTATTAAAAGGAATAAAATCAGCCACAAACTCGTATCTGGTCGTAACTCTTCCATTTAAATGGTCATCTCTTGATCGTTTGCTATGCGATGCCGTTCTTCCGTATACGCGCAGCAAACCCCAAGCTGAGCAGAGCGGCGATGAAGAGCAGACCGGGTTCGTCTTTTTGATTTCCGTAGCTTTTGTCACTTATGGTCGACCAGCGATAATGCACCATTGGAAATAGTGAAGCCATCTTCCTGAAGTGTGGGTGGTGGCCAGGGGATATTTTTCCCTCTTTAATTGAGTTGATAAATCGTGAGTTGATATCAATTCTTATTTCTACCACGGGTGTGGGATCAACTGAACGCAACCAAGTAGGCGCTCTGACAATTGTGCACTTCATCTAGTAACTGATACTCATACGTTGAAGTAACTGTAGATCCAAATCTGTTTGGGGAGGAGGAGAAGAAGTGAAAGTAACTTCCATCTGCAGGAAGAGTGGTAATAATCCCCAATACCTGCACCATTTACAGCGTCGGTCCTATTATCTGTGGTTGTATTACGTTGGCCTATCATTCCTGACTTGATATTCCTGGTCATAATATCTATAGTATGATAATAGTCGCCTATCATCTGCGACATGGTAGTCCTGGCCCTTAACATCTATGGTAAGTTGATATCAACCTCTCATCTACCGTGTGGTAGTCCTGACCCCCATCATCTCAGGTCACGGGAAGCACCATGACCAGCCAGTTACAATAGGGAGACACACGACATTTACCTGAGACAGCAATGGCACCTGTAGCTAGCCAATGACCATGATATATCTTGCATTGGTTACGACACCTGTGGTCGTGGAGTGTTAGTAGGTAGCTGCCACTGGTAGTGCTGGTTGATGGTAGAGCTGAGGGAACAGTGATGGTAATGGGTTGTGTGTTGTTGGTTGTTATGGTTGTTACTGGTGGTGGTGGGTGTAACTGAGTTATTGTTACGATGTTGCGGTGGTATGATGGCTGTGTACATAGTTATGGTGTTGTATTGTCGGTGGTTATAGTTGTGGTAATTACGGTAGTAGTGGGGGCTGGTGGTTGTAGTGGTGGTAGTTGTGGCGGTGATGGGGCTGGTGTGGGATTGTGGTTATGATGATGATCCTCGACGATGGTAGCATTTCTTGTGGTAGCGATGGTTGTGGTTGTGATAATGGCGACGATAATAGTAGTAACGCTATTGTTGTTAATGGTAATGGTGGGTGTGGTGACACTGATAGTGGTAACGATGGTTGTAGGCACTGTTTACCAGGCGATTGTGATGGTGGTTGTGGTATAGGCAGGAAAGATAATGTTAGTGGTGAAGATAAGAGCTGATGTTGGCTGCCGTCTCAGAGCCAAAAGAAATATCATCATGAATATAACAGTTACAACAAGAGTTATAAGTTGTCTTAATGATAGTAAATATGGCTCTATTCTGCAGAATGGAAAATACTTCTTACCACAGTATGCAGGGGCTCAAGCGGGGAGGAATTCATGCTTAGCGACTTTTAAAACTTCAGTGATGATACTGGGGAGAATAATGATACTGGGGAGAATATCGATGCAGGGGAGAATAATGATACTGGGGAGAATGATGTTACTGGGGAGAATAATGATACTGGGGAGAATAATGAAACTGGAGATAATAATGATACTGAGGAAAATAAATGGATAGAATTTGAGACTTAAAGGTCATTTAACTGGGTACCAGTTGAGTGAATATCTCAGATAACAAAAAAAAAAAAAAACTTGCGTTCCCTTAACAATAACCATTGCATTATCCACCTACAAAAAGGTGATGTTTATAGAATTACCTCCGACCTCAGTAAACAGGAAAGGTTCTGTATACTTGTAGCTGGAGGATAAAGTGCAGTAAGTGTAAATGTGACTCATATAACCGATATAGATTTTCGTGGGCAATTAGCCAGATAAAAACCCGTCATCAATAACCACTTTTGTTCGTTATTTACGTACCAAATTGACATCATGGGAAAAATAGAAGCTTTGCAGGTTATACAAAGTACTATATCCTCTTAGCATACATAATGACCAGAACATATATTTATATTTAGCTCAGGTATCAAAGACACATGATATGGACGTTTCCATTTGGAAATTCCATATACCAATAAGACTGTGGAAGTGCTGAACTAAGCATTAGAATAACCATTGCGTCAAAACTCTATATAGAGATATCAAATCAACATAATCAGTTAAGGCAAATCAGCTTTAGATTATCCTCTCGCAATGACTATTACTTCAAGCTACAATTCTATCATCAGCAAGTCCAACAGTGAATACCGTACAGACACACTGTTATTCACAGAATCCCACTAGGAAATATTACAAAGGTAAGATTGAGACAGTTTAAAAGAATATAAGAATTTAATTCATCACAGTTGATTAGTCTGCTCTCATCATCAATCTAGGCTGCACAGGCTGCATCCAGCGTGAGGCCCATTTATCTTCAGGTGTTTGATGAGAGGATACGATCCTGGCGTCGTAAAAAAAGAAAAAAAGAAAAAAGACTGTACCCTCTGGTGATGAGAGGGAACTTTCTCTTAGAAATAATACTGGGAGCGAAGGGCAAAATTAACCATGGAGAAAGATAAAAGGAAAAAAGAATAATTGAAAGAAATACAGGTAAGGGAACACCGTGAAATGAAGAACTAAAGATAGAATTGCGTAACCATTAGAGATAAATGATGATATTGTAGCAGATGAGTTTTTGGTCAAGTGAGTTTCAGTGAAGTACTGAGGGTCCGCGAGGTAACATGAGTGAGATATATCAATTTTGATCTATTCAAAGGGCGATGGCTGTATCTAGAGGAGACAAGTTATTCCTTAAAGACCGTATACATATGATCAAAATACACTAAGGAAAAAGGAACACCAAGTTTGATACTTGGAGTTTGTGATAGAAACAAGACGATGGCTCGTTCTCAAGGTGACGATAACCATCTACCCTCTCACATTCTCTCTACTTGATTTATAAGGGTACAATCATACTACTTGGTTACTATTCATACAGTAGGAAGATGGATATTCAGCTTGCTGAAGAAATGAAGCTTAGAGATTGCGAAAGATTTCGCGATTTAATATTCTTCGAGTCGATCATTTCGTTTCGAAAATCTTTCAATTCGCCGTTGAAAAAGGAAAAGGACTTTACTCATCGTCCTCTTCAGTCACGAACAGCGTCGTACCTGCATGAGGCCACTGTGTCTGAGATCCTGTGAATAATCCAACGCTGGGACTGCACGATGGGCCGAGGGCCTTGGCAAATACATCTTTCAGCATGGCCTCGACTCGGAGATGAGGTCGCGACGTGACATCTAAAATATATGTCTCCCATCAGTGGTGCTTCCTTTCTCAATGAGAGGTTCAGGGTTCTTGCTTCTAGCGAGTGTTGGAAGCAGTGGTTTCAAGAGCTAAGTTTTGTACGTGATCCTTCATGCGTAATTCCTCATAAAGTTTTCAGGTATGCATACACTTCCTCACATCCAGTGACCCAGATAATCCACGGAACTCCGGTGTGTCTTTTGTTCCGGACGCCGGAAGGAAGATAGCAATCCGGTCGACTTATTCTGTGTCTGTGGGAATATCCAACTGAAATCTCCCATCCCAGTGAAAACAAGCTGGATGTGTGGACAAGGAAAATAAAACTGTCAGTCCTACAGTATATACGAAGGTGGAAGAAAGACTCAGTTATAAGTTGCAAGAATATATAGATAAATGATAGTTCTAGTAGGATATGCCACCTAGCGAATGCTACCTCAGCATATACCAGGATCCCTTCCATTTTATATATGAACAGTTCAGATATGAAATGGAAGCAAAGCTCATATAGTGACATTCGAATCTACAACTTTTAAACATATTTTTACCTTCTATCCTATACGTAATTGTTCTGAACCACCATCTCAGACTTACTTCCTGCCCCAGGGATCCCTTTTATATCTAAGGAGCTCCCACAGCGCTAAGGAAGCTGGCCACGTCCACTGGGCAGAACGATACGTCGTAGAATGTAGTGATGTTGCGTACGCCTCTGTATAAGGAGACTGTGTGGCAACTGAGCAGTAAGTGTCTTCGTTGTATCAGCTGTATTGTGGACATGAAGGTGTCTTGGAATATATTGAATCTGTGTTTGTAGGGTTGTAGGAATGGGTGACGACCAGATAGTGGACAGGAGAGTGTGACTCATGTACATCTTGAGGGTGTGGTTTCATATGGTGTTTGAGACTCAGTTTGGAGGGTATTTGTGTAGTCCACGTCGGATTACTTCCATGTATTTGTGCTGTGGCAATGTTGTGTTTGTTGGAGGTGGAGTTTGGGGTGAGTAGTGATTGCAGCGGTGAGGCCATCCACATACCTCACTCTAATTATGTATTTCTATTGATAAAAGTAGGTAAAGTTTCCATTCTCTGTAACCATTTCATATTCAATCCGTTTTTTGTCAAATTTTAGAAGACTAGAATTCCAAATCTAATTTTTTATGAGTCCTTCAAAAATCCGGTGAAGATATTATGGCACTATGCTCTAAGACATCACCTTCTTTATCGTCGGTGAATTTCCTGAGGCAAGCTATAGTACATCAGAACGGATACCTATGGAGACAAGAAAAGCAGCTTACTTCAGGTAAGAACCATCTTTACTGAGCATCTTCCTTTAGACCATCCTATAGACCTTGCTCAGCTGCCACTCCCAGAGAGAAACGATGACCTGAAAAACTCCAGACTATCTTGAAAGACTAATTCAGGAACTGAAAATGTTGCGAGTTTCTTCAGGTTAAGGATGAAGTAATTAACCTAAAGAGGAGATCAGGGTCATTCCTTATGGAAAAAAAGAAAAACACAGAGAATTTTAAACAAGTGATCATAGAGGTCATAGCGTATTGGATTAGAAAAATCATATGAGTAAAGATGACAATGTAATTCGAAGTGATGAACATCTTGATGTCATTGTTCTCCCCCTTCGGTTTTTTCCGATAAGCAGGAAACAAGAGATTTTAGAGATAGCTAAAGACTACTTCTATATCTCTTTGTCAGATGACACAATTTTCTTTTACCCAGCTACTAATGGCTAAGAAACAAAACCAGTGAATTGTCAAAATGACACTATTCAAGTGCAGACCCAACACTCTAGGGCTAACATTCCTGTGGTTACAAAATTTGTCTAATTTCATGCGTGGGGGACCATAAGTTGTACGAAACCTGTCGAAGACTTATGACTGAGTATAGGTCTCGTATGTCTGGCAGAACTTGCATAACACTGGAAAATTATGTTCTGTAACAGTGTGATAGATACTACCATTGCTGTACACTTATTGCAAGTGTATAGAGATAGACCTACTGCCACATTTAAACATCAAGACTACCTGCACAAGAATGATTATATAAAGTCACTGAGACACTGCTGCCAGTTGAAGTAAGGATCACACAAACCATTGAAGGAGACGTTGGATGCGACATTTGCATGATCGCTCGAAGACAAAACAGTGTTCAGACCCGAGACCATTGAAGCATGAATCTAGTTTCAACATGATTAAGGTTTCTCATTATGTTGACCCTGAATATGACATTACCCCAGCTGATGAAGGGAAACACAAAGACAATATGCAAAGGCCATGGTTCGCGGTGGTAGCTGTTACAAAAGCAAATGGCTCACATTACGAGGAAGGGGGAGCAGGTTATGAGTAAACATATATAACGTGAGAAACGAACCGGACTGCTTCAAGTGTTCGGGACGAGTATGCTTCATATGAACGCCGTTCGAGTGAACCTTTGTCTCAGGTTGCTCATACGGGCAAAAGTAATAAATGCAATCTCTAATTGGATGATGGTACCAAACACAGTATAAGAGTTTGTACCAATACGTTCACACCAGTACCCTTATGTCGAGACAGAAAGGCTCATCCCCGACCGATGCTATGTGAAATAGGCCCTAAGAGGCTACAGGCAGATCTCATGATCAAAACACATGGGGGACGCGCTTGCCAAAGGAGAGGAAAGTTTGCCAAAATCCATCTCCATATCGTATTGCCGTCCTTTGGAGAAACCAAGTTGACGAAAGAGGAATAGTGCCTTCAGGAAATACTAGGTGTGTATCTGATGCCGTGTTTACAATATCGAATATCAGACGACATTATATACAGAATTCATATTTTGATTTCACTCTGGGCTACGGCGATGTCCAACACCACTTTTTTCTTTTAGACATTTGAGGTCAAGGAACTCGTGCAAACTGCATTCTAGGTGGACAGGGTTGCTATTTGTTTGGTAACGGTTACTGATTAGACTAATAGTTATCAGAATATACATAGCAGTCGCTGATTGAAAGTGAAATGTGGAGAACCTTACCATTCGATTATTTTTCTCACATTATTTCGGTACACTATTTAATGCCAACGACTTTTAAAGTGTGTGGAAATAATATATAAACATATGCCTGAGCTTTAAGCTCAATATAATCAAGAGCCATAGATACAATGACAGTGTGAATGGTCGTTCAATTATCCTTAAGCACCTGATGATGGCGTTAGAGATGTTTCTCTTGGTATGATGTAGCTTGATTTGAACGGCCTATGGCCCAAGCAAGTAGCCAATCAGAGTGCGAAAATTAAAATAATAAAGAATAACATCATGCAAGTAAATCTAGCTGCAAAAAATAAATCATGAAATTTACTAAGCACAATATTTCTTTACTTTTCCTTTCACACAGTACTGAGTTGCGTACGTTTTTCGAAAGAGTCTTAGATTACTCCTGATTAATCACGTCCATTTATCATCTGATGGTCTTGAATTTATAGCGTTCCCTGCGACTCTGTAGGGGACAGATGGATTAATTTTATGAATACTTCTTTGGGTTTTCTGAGTCCCATATTGATCGACCAAGCTTTTGTAACGCTATCTCATGCTTCTTTAAACCATGAATCACCAGTAGTTCAAACCATGAATCACCTGTGGTTCAAACCATGAATCACCAGTAGTTCAAACCATGAATCATCAGTGGTTCAAACCATGAATCACCAGTGGTTCAAACCGTGAATCACCAGTGGTTCAAACCATGAATCACTAGTAGTTCAAACCATAAATCACCAGTGGTTCAAACCATGAATCACCAGTGGTTCAAACCATGAATCACCAGTGGTTCAAACCATGAATAACCAGTGGTTCAAACCATGAATCACCAGTGGTTCAAACCATGAATCACCAGTGGTTCAAACCATGAATCACCAGTGGTTCAAACCATGAATCACCAGCAGTTCAAACCATGAATCACCAGTGGTTCAAACCATGAATCACCAGTGGTTCAAACCATGAATCACCAGTGGTTCGAATGATGCTAGTTAGTCTAAACACCTCGTCTGTTTTCATTACTTCAGTGACGATTACCCTTGAAAGATCTCGAAAATGCATGTCTTTTACTCTGACAACTGACGCATTTGGGGATATAGTGACGATTTCCCTTTAAAGATCTTGAAAAACTAAGTCTTTGACAACTGACGCACTCGAGGACAAACGTTGATGCATAAACTACCAGACCAAGTGGCACGTTTTCACAGTAAGTTGACATACAAATTCCTCCCCTTGAGTTTCCCCACAGCATGAGCTCGTACCAATGGTATCTAACTATATATTCAGGTTCTTTGTGAGGGGAATAAAACAAACGCGGTCGTTTACTGTCAAAACTTTGGCCGTACCTTCTTGGTATTCCAAGTCCTTAACATAACCCGGTTATATTCTCGGAAAGAGCACTTGAATTTTACGTTCCGTGTTGTGCGGCAGAGTTCTGCTTTTTTTTTTTTTTTCCCCTCCAGCCCATGATTTACATAATGACACCGTTGGCATAATAGATATATAACACGTAAAATACAAGACTCGCTTTCTGCTATCCCCTGTGTTGTTTATATCTCCTTGTAGCGGCCGTGGGAAAAGGGGGGAAGAGAGAGAGAGAGAGAGAGAGAGAGAGAGAGAGAGAGAGAGAGAGAGAGAGAGAGAGAGTTGAGAAGTTACCCATCTGCACAGTACTGGGAGAGATTCTTATACTCGTCAAACTGCCAAACTTTTCTTCACTATCGTACAACTTTTCACTCTTCTGTATATCATTTTGCATTCACAGTTTCATCGCTTAACCAGCCCATTTATTCCACAACGCTGCTACTATGGAAGTACTTCATCTGCTTTTCTAACTCAGTACCTTGCGTTATGGCACGCCATGACCTGTCGTTGTACTTTCCTTGGCACTGACAAACACTCTTTACTGTCGACATCGTCAACTTGATTAAGAAATTCGAGAATTGTGATCAAGTCTTCCCTCGCTCTTCTCTCTACCACAGAGGGCAAACGTTTACGATACCATCGAAGTTCTTGACGTAACCCAGATCCCTTATCTTAGGTACCATCTTCGGTGCCTTCCTCAGGACCTTCTCTATCAGATCTTTAAGTGTGTTGACCGACCTTGTAATGAACACTCCACTTCCTAACCGCCTCCTTAAAACCCTTTCCTAAATGTGGTAATCTGGAGGTGAGTTGGGCACTGTGTCGACCTTTCTGCAGGTCCTTTTCAGAGATTAAATCAGTTTCTTTCCTGTCGGGTTACAGCCATATCGAAGCCTTCTTTCACCGGGTTCTATCTTCACTATCTTAAACCTGCTTAAGCTCAACTTAACCACGTGATATCTGAGTAACGCTGGAGTTTGTTTAAGTCCCTCTGTAAGCTGATGCAGTCTTGACCACCCCTTACTTCTGTCATGACTTGAGCATTATCTACAAACACATGTAATTACATACGAATCCATTTCTTCTGGTAAGTCATTAACATATATAGAGAATAACATGGGTGCTAACACCTAGCCATGCGGTACACCGCTGGTTACCCCTAAACCACATGATAAAGTATCCTCTTAACATGTGGGGTCAGTTCCCTTCCAGTAATATGATATTACATCCGCAGGGGGATAGTACCCTTTATGCCTGTCTGAAAACACGGTCTTTATACCAGCCTCTTGTGTGGGACGGTTGCCGAAAACCTGGCAGTATATGTGTGAGTGTGATTACTATATTTGTGCTACAAGGAAGAGAGTTCTACACTTGTGTTGCTCCGTCTCTTTACTCATTTGTTTGCATAAAACACACATAACTCTTAGTCTAAGCCTGGTATCCATTTATCGACAAGTCCTGAGGAGTAGGAGGAGGTGGAGGAGGAGGGTATAGGGGGGATGAATATCGGTTCTAGATGTGGGCCGAATGCAACGCCCGGGAATCGAACCTATGTGGACTGACCTCGAGCTGGCCCATGGTGACTCATGGCCGGTAACACTGACCACAACACCATGGAGGCCCGTGTGTGTGTGTGTGTGTGTGTGTGTGTGTGTGTGTGTGTGTGTGTGTGTGTGTGTGTGTGTGT
>JAUUDY010594375.1:713-16808 GCA_032361765.1 Panulirus inflatus | reverse complement strand
CAGGTGCAAATGCCCCCTCTCGCTCCTTTCAGAAGGCATCCATGTGTAAATGTTTACAGTCATTATCATTTTGTGATGCTCTTCTTTTCCTCACATTTTTCAGCATGCTTTTACTAAAAAATTACTGATCTGCAATATTATATACACCTAATAATGAATCTCATACCATCATCACCATTACAATGAATTCAAAGAAATGTACACTACTGCTACTTTCATGGAATATTTATCAGTTTCTCACTGATATCCTCAATTTATCTAGCAATTCTTTTATACTGCTCAGGTATATTACCAATAAACTGGCCAAAGGTCCGGGTATATATACCCAAGTCAAAGATCCTCGGTTTTTGTATATATACCCAGATTTTATTGTACTTTTCTTACATTTGAGAATGTGATAATCACAAAATGTTGTGTTATTGTACACCTAAGAAAAATTACTAAACAGATTTCCACCTGAGTCTGGTTCTACCCCTGCTATCAACTTTGGCCAGCTTATAGGTAATCCACTTGAGCAATACAAGAGAATAGTTAGACATGCTAAGAAGATCAGTAAGAAACTGATGAATGCTGAATTAGTGGTGATATTCAATAAAACATGTTTGAGAGATGATCTGTCTAGATACCCAAATACTGCCAAAGTGTAAATGTTTATCATGATTATCAATTTTTGAAGCAGTCTTTGGTCTTGCATTTTCATTCAGATGCTTCTGTTCATAAGTGGTTGTTCTATAATATCATATATACCAAACAGTATCCAGACATAACTATAAAGAGCCCAGTTTATTGATTGCCACCAAAATTATCTATATCAATTTTCATTTTCACAATTTCTGGCAAAACAGAATATTCCTTTTTGACTTTTTGTCAAACGGGTTTGCTGTATCCTGCACTGACAAGGTAAAGCTCCCGCCCAATCTCCAGCTAACATGTGTACTGCACTGAAACTACAGTTCTGTATTCACAACCAGGCACCACAAAACCTTCCAAGGTTTCCTACAGTTGCTTCTCATGCCCTAGTTCAGTCCATTAACAGAATATCAACCTCTGTACACAACATCGCTTTAATTCACTCTATCCCATGCATGCCTTTCATCCTCCAACATGTTCAGGCCCCAATCACTCAAAATGTTTTTTCACTCCATCCTTCCATATCCAATTTGGTCTCCGTCTTGTCTTCTCCACTTACATTCCCCTTTCTCAATCTCTCCTTACTTATTCGCTCAATACATCCATACCATTTCAGCACACCCTCTTTAGATCTCTCAACCAAGCTCTTCTTACTAATATGCATCTCTCTTACCCTTTTATCACTTAACTGATCAAACCACCTCACACCACATATCACCCTCAAACATCTAATTTCCAACACATTCACCTATTTCTGCATATCCTAACCTATTACTCATGCCTCATGTCCATACTAAATTGTTAGGAATACTCTATCTTCAAACACATCCATTTTTAATCCCAGTTAACAACCTCTCTTTTGACACATTCCTAATTTTTCAAGAACCTTCATCCCCTCAACCAAAGACTCACTTCTGCTTCCATAGTTCCATTTGCTGCCAAGTCCCACTCCTAAGCATCTTATAAACCTCTCTTGCTCCATATTTTCTCCATTCAAGCTTACACCTCAACTAACCTGTCCTTTTTACCTAACTTTCTAATAGGGAGCCAACAACCGGGGAGCTATATTACCAGTACTACCTGTTTGAATATCAGGAGGGTGAGTGACATCTGGTTAATGAGCCAGCACTTTAGTGGTTGTCAAGTTGCACTCTTCTGACCTAGGTAGTCTTCTTTCTGCTTCACCAACACATGGATCATTGGCATTCTGTCCACAAACATACAATCTCTCCTTGTCATATGTAACACTTGACAACACTTAACTGATGCAGCTCAATCTTTGTTACTCTAGATTTGCCTGTGGTGAGCACTATGCATTAGCCCTGCCTTTTGGCAAAATGGTAGGAGCTGTAAATAGAAGCAGTAGGTAAGAACATTTAGGTAGGAGCATTAGGTAGAAGTAGTAGGTAGGAACATTAGGTAGTAGTCATAGGTAGGAGAATTAGATAGACGCAGGCATTAGAAACATTAGGCAGAAGCCTCTGAAAACACTGCAGTAGATTGCTCTCTGCCAGTGGCCTGTTAAGGGTTAAGCACTAAAGGCTAATAAGCAGCACTGGAATTCTTTAGTTATGGAGACTCTGTTGCCATGGCCACCCCTCTGAGGGAGATATAGACAGATAGCAAAAGGCTGGTGTGCACTTCAATTCATAAAACATGCCTATAGTCCAATAAAGGATTTTTAGCAAATTTTCAAAGATTGTGTCCTGTATGCACCAGTCTAAGAATTCTAGAGGATGTGTAATTACCTATTTGTAGTGTAAGGGGTAGTTTTATACTCATGGGGCCCCATCTCTTGAACATTCTTTACTGACATAAAACTTCTATGCTGTCAGCATTAAACATGTCCTTAATCATTCTATTCCATTAATCCACCACCCTTATACTTTAAAAGAACTTCTACATATCTTCTTTCAAAAGTTGCTCACTTAATTTTATGTAATGTCTTCTGGTTGCTCCATCCCTACATCTCTTGAAGAGCTGTTCACTGTTCATATCACTGATGTTTTAAAAACTTAAAAGAGGTTATAAACAAGTCAACCCTTACTCTTCTCTCTTCCAAAGTTGGAAAATTTGAAGTCTTCAGTCTTTCCTTGTTACTCAGTTCTCTTAATTTTGGTACCATCTTTGCAACCCTCCACTGGACCTAATCTATTAGTTCTTTGCGGTTCTTTAGGTGGTGACCAATCTTGAGAAGTATATTTTGGTTTTAGCCTTACATATGCCATGTACAGCTTACAAAATATTTACTTATGTACACACTTGAAAGCTGTTTTGATAGTTGACATAAAACAATTTGTCTTCTTTACTATTCTCCTAATGTGGGAGTCTGGTGGTAGGTTAGGGACAATGCAGACTCCTAAGTCCTTTCTACATACAGAATCTTGAAGCTTATTTCATGCCAGATAATAATCATATTAAGACCTTCTTTCACTTTGTCCCAAGCTAATTCAGATATCTGTGCAAGTGCTAAAATTGTACTGGATAATGAAGAACAAACATAGATAAAGCTATCTGTTCACCTGTTGGTACAATTGACACAGGCGTTATCCACTAGTCAAGTTTGTTAAACAAAAGAGCAATGCTTGGTTTCTCCCGGTAAATGAAACATATCATTATCACCATTACTATGATCATCATACTAGGCAGTAGTTGGTCGGCAGCCAATGACAAGGGAGGTATATTACCAGTAATACCCATCTGGGTACTGAGAGGGCTAGTAACATCTGTGTAGTGAGCTAGCCCTTCAGTGGTTGTCAAACTGCACTCCTTCGACCCAGGTAGCTGTCTTTTTTTTCTGCCTCACCCACTTGCTGACTACTAGCAGTCTGTCCACAAACCTATAATCTTTCCTTGTCATATACATAACACTTGACAACACTTAACTCACACAGCTCATTCTATATAACTCGATTTTCCTAAGGTTAGTACTATGCGCTAGCCCTGCTTTTGGCAAAATGTTACAAGCAATAGATAGAAGAAATAGGTAGGAACACTTAGGGAGGAGCACTAGGTAGAAACATCAGAGGAGCATTAGGTTGTATCAGTCAGTAAGTAAGAACATTAAGTAGGAGCCTCTGCAAACATCGCATCGGAGTTGCTCTCTACCAGTGGCCTGTTGTGGGTGAGGCACTAAAGGATGAGAAACAGCACTAGAGTTCCCTGTTTATGGAAACTCTACTGCTGTGGCAGCCCCACTGGGGAAGTTCCAGGCAGCAACAGGTGTCAGAATTACAGATACTACCCATCCCCCACATCTGTCTGAGTTCCGTTCTGACTGACCGGTCAAATCTCGAAATGGACGTATGTAAGCATGGAATGTAGAATTCATATACCTGAATAACATTCTTTTATCCTACTCAATTTCTATCATGATAATCTGGTTTTGTATCAATAAGCTTTATTACATAATTCTGCAGTTTCTTTTTATCTTTTACTTAAGATTCTTTAGTCCACATTTCATAATCTTCACCTTCTTCATTATGCAAAATCTACCATGATTATCTCATTTTTGTTTAACCAGTTTTATGAAATGAAATTTTTTAAAATCACTCTACGGTTTATTACACAAAACTCTCGTTTATTTTCCACTTTTTCACCAGCTCCATCATTAGCACTTGCTGCTTCATCTGTGACTCAAACATTGTGCACCAGCTCCATCATTAGCACTTGCTGCTTCATCCGTGACTCAAACATTGTGCACCAGCTCCATCATTAGCACTTGCTGCTTCATCCGTGACTCAAACATTGTGCAAGCTTTATCTTCTTTTATGTATATACATGTGTACATAGGTGGGTTGGGCCATTCCTCGTCTGTTTCCTTGCGCTACCTTACTGATGCGGAGACGGCTATTAAGTATAATAAATAAATAAAATAAATCTATTGAACCAACCATGACTGGCTGTGAAGTTCTCGATGTAATCCTTGCCTGCTCACTCCTTTAAAGTCTCAAAAAGACTTCTAGCATTCACCTGCATTGTTAGTAAACTTAGTGGTGCAAGCTTTTGAGTTTGATCTTCCATCCACAGTATCAACAACTTTTCCGTTCATGGATGGGCCCTTGTTGTTGGTTTGTTATCATAGACTCATACTTGCCAAACCTTTCACTGCTTCATGTATTTTTTCTTTCCTTTTAAATTAAGGAGACCATTAAATGGGACAACTGCAGATCATGTGCGATCACATTAACTTTTTTACCTCCATTTTCAATTCCAAACACAGGCTCTTCCTTAGATTCTAGCAAGATCTATTGTGTGATTCTTTTTTTCCTCTTGCTTGTCATCTTCTTTGGGGTTTAATACAGAAATGGTTTAACCCAGCACAAAAATTCTTTAAATTCATTTAATAACATGCACTTACTGAATAATAACTGAGAACGAAAACTGAGAGAGATGCTGTGATGTACACAATGCCACAATATTGTCTGAGTCACTATTGTGTGCAAGCAACTGTTAGCACTAGTGGACGTACGATCAAGCTTAATTTCTAAACTTACGTATATCTTTTAATTCATATTTTTTTCTGGTTGTATGTACAGATGGTCATAAGTCACATAGGTCATTATCAGGGGATAGACAGTATAGCAATATGATTATATGATCATCATATAAACCATCAATACATAAACAAATACAAAAATGGAGATTTGATTAAACAACTATAAGGAACATTATATTTATCTGTTAGATAAGGTTAAACAAAGAAATATAACTTCTTTCTAAATAATTTATACAAAATTATAAGGATAAGGCCTTACATAAAATATGATTTGGTATGTGTAGACAACTGAGTCTGATAAGTCTTTCTGTTCCTAGAGACAAACATCAAGAATATAGACATAATGCTCTACTTTGCATGATGAATATTATTTACAAGACCAAATGCATAGGCTATGGAACGGTAAGAAACATCCTCTCCATAAAACTTTTTAGCATGTAGTTTGTCTGATCAGTAACACTACTGCAAAATCCTTAAATGGCAGAATAATCCTGAGATCTCACTCAAGTTCACCTTCACACACATTATTCTGTACTCTATATTTTGATGCATTAAAAAATACTGATAAACCCGATAATATAAAGTACCCACATCTGGGTATTTGGTGAGAATGGATGGGAGGATTGTGATCAAAAAGATTGAATTTACAGAGAAAGCTAGAGCTGAGAGACAGCAAGAAAGCACAAGTGTGTGAAATGAAAGTGAGTACAGATGAGTGTGTGAAGCACTATCTGAAGTGTCTCCAGAACTTTCAATAGGATCTTATCTTGAGTAAATGTGATAGTCTATAGAAATGTGGCAATCTTGACTTTTCACATCGTAAAGAAAAACAGATTTCAACAGCTCCAAATGAAGATAGACCATGAATATCTTAAATCTATTCATACCATATTACATAAGCTCTTTAATCTTCTACAGAAGAAACCCATGTTCAGTCACTTCAAAATATGAAGTCTGTTAGAAATTCATCAAATGGTTCCCAAAATGTGTTTATCATTCAAGGAAAAAAAAAGCTTCTTCCTGGTGCTTGATTAATTTGGCAATATGAATAATAATGCAACTCCTTGATCAACACTGCCCAAATGTGCGAGACTCCATACTTTACATTTACAACAGAATTCATATTCATTAATAATTTTCCAACAATTAATATCTCTAAAGTGTAAACTTTTGAATACCTCTTTCCAAAAATCTACAGCATCATTTCACTCCCATTATTGACTTGCCAATGCCGTAAACTTAAACAGTCTTTTTTGTTTGTTTTAACTTCACCTTTTAACTACACCAATGAAAAACTAGACAACTGAAGTAGCTTAATTCAAATCACATTCTTCCAGTCATCCACTACAGCTGGGGTTCCTAAAGTTTCCATTCAGTAGGGTCACTTTAGAGGGGTAGTCTTAATCAGTGTATTCTGTTATTACCTTAACTTTCAATACTGAATAAACTGATTTATCAACAAACAGTCTACAAATCTGTGTACAACATGCCTATGAACCAACGTAAGGAAAGTCAAAACTGCAATATAATTTCAAACACATTCATAAGGAAAGTCAAAACTGCAATATGATTTTAAACACATTCAAACTTTTGAGAAAATGCCGAAGGGAACCATGTATGCGGATATTCATATATCTCTGAAAAAACCTCTCCAATACTTATTTCACCAAAGAATGCCTTGACTTGTGCAGTATCATGTAAGTTGACAATTTCCAACAACATTACATCAAAGCAATGTCTATGTTATAATTACATGCTTGTGAAATATAAACTCTAAAAAACACTGAAAGGATTCTTTGAAAAACTAAATCTGAGTACAGTATCTGAAGATACTTTTCAGGATGCAGAACTCATAAGTGCACTGCATATATCACCCATGAACTCCTCAGATGCTGCAAAATCAATACCACAACCTTTCTTCAGTTGCTTTTGAAGGGGCTCAATTTTGATCAAAGGCTGTACAACCTCCAAAAAAGTAAAAACAAAGATACATTTGCTTTGTAACCTCAAATTCAGTTCACTAGAAAAACAAGAGATGTCAAATAAGAATGGTAAATCCCAAAACACTGACAGTCAGTTAATAAAACTTAAGCTTTTTTCACTGAGAGGTTAAAAATTTATCCTTTCACAAATGGAAAAACCATTTATCAGGGTGGTACCCATGTTCAGCTACAAAGTTGCTGTGAAGTAGAATGGCATCTAATTTGGTTTCAAATTCTTCTAAAAATACTTTAAACAAACTGTCAGTGATTCTGACCCCTAGATTTGATCCAATTAACATGCCTCACACAAAAGTGGTCAAATCTACTAACCTGGGTAACAATAGATTTTTCTTTCACTTTCATCATAACTTTCTATTCCTCTTATACTTATGCTCTAGTCTCAGCCCCAATTATAGATGGGATTCCATCTGTCAAGGAATCAACAGGACATGTCCACTAGGTGTTGTTTCTGTCAAGTGTATAGTTCACTGCAGTCACGTCTATTCCTCTGGGTTAGCTCTTTAGGCTCTCAAGCAAAATGAGCCCTTCATGTATCTGCAAATCCTGTGTTACTTCATGCATGAAAATAATAACCTTTATAGTGTCAACAAAGCTACTCTCATCTAAGGCAAATGAGTATCCTAAAAACTGGTCAGCAATATCTGAAACATGTACATTATGACTGTTACCAATGGCCTAAACCCAATGTGATGGGGTCGTTGTACTCAACAAAAAATGTTTATTCTATTTATTGTATTTATTTGCTATTTCACAGTGTTTTTTCTTGGGGGAATAAGGCTAATTCCTTTTAACTGGGAAATTTTGCATAATTTTTCATTGAATTAGGAAAATAAAAGTATTCTTTAAACTACAGCCTTAAGCTGTTTTATTACAGTTTCCTGTAACGACAATTTCATTCCTGTAAAGAATGCTTGCTCTTTAGATATATATATCTAAACTACTATATCTAAAGAACAATCTTTCCCCAATTTTTGTAGCAATAATTGTAACTGATATTATAAATCTTTTACGAAATTTCACATAAGCCCTTTTGGGTATGAGATTGGAAATGAGACATTATTTTGCAATGGGAATGGGATAAAATTTTGGCTATAAAAAAGTGGCAATAAGGAAAAGTTTCAGTGGCAACAACATAGCACTTTAGGAACCCCTGCACAATAGTAACTGGGTAACCTATGTTGAACTTCTTCAGACACTACACTCATTACAAACAAATTCCACAATTTCAGTCTGTCATACTCTGCCTTTTTTCATACATATTACTCTACCATAACTCAAATTTTTACACAAAATTTTTCATAACTTTTTCAGCCATATATTATAAAATCTTCCATAACACTTTTTATATATAAATCTAGATAAGGACTTCTCAAGTTTAAATCACATTAATTACCAAAATGTGAATCAAAACCATTGAATTAAGAAGCTCCAAAGGGGATAAAATGTGCAAGTACCAAACATAAGACAACCAAGGAACATAGGTTCATAAATTAAAAGTACATCTAACTTGAGTGAATCTTCTAGGATACTTCCCAATTCACACAATATAACAAGTCTTCTTGAATTTCAGTATGAAAAACAAATTATAGTTAGCATTCCCATGTGACTACACAGCATCTAGACCTCAAGATATCTAATTTGCTCACTTATTAATCAAAGACCTCCATTTTGTCTGAGATTTCTCTGGAATTCTCAACACCTGCTCACTTGATCATTTCACGATTTTCATTGATTTACTAGAGAATTCCAATTCTGGATCAACTAACATCTGCTCTGTAAGACATTCACTGTACTACTTTAGGTATGTAATAATCAGATATCATTGTCATACAAGCTCCAAATATTTTGTTCTTTGCTAATCCAAAACTGGTGTTTTACCGAGTATGATTACCGGACTGTAATGCAACTATTCTCATGAGCCTAACATTTCCGATAGGAGTTTCACTTCATTGAGAATAAGTACTAAATATCCTATCTTATTAAGCTTGACAACAAACTGATGTTCCATTCCATCATGGATGTCTACTGCAAATATAATTTCAATATGCCTGCCAAATCAATTTCATTTCTGTGTGGATAAATCTTCAGTATAACTGATTTTTCTTTCATCTAAATATGACTGAATATTTGTTGTTTCACTGTGGATGACAACCTCATATAATGTTTTTCATTCCTAACTACTCCAAAAGTGTGTTTCATTAACTGTGGACAACTCCAAATTAAAAGTTAAAATGTCTACTCCAAATATGGTGTTTTAGTTCACTGTGGCTGACTGCTCCATATCTGATGTCTCATTTTCGCGTGTCTAACAACAGAGTGTTTCGTGCTGGCACGGAAGTCACAGATTGAACAAAAGTATGGCTTCTCTCCAGTATGTATACGTAGGTGCCGCAGCCACTTGCTCTCATACTGATCCACTCGTGGGCAATACGGGCAGCGGTAGAGGCCACTTTGATCAGGTACACCACCCTATAATGGAACAAATCGTATCAGATGTGTCAAATGTTTGAGACGTGAGCAGAGTTAGAGCCCATATTTATCACATGACTACAGTTCAAATTTAGTGAACATGGCAAATTCTATATAACTCACAAACTTAATCAGATGTGCCTTATGTTTGGTACGTGAGCAGTGTTAGAAAACACACCTTATCAGCACAAGCAGTTCAAATTCATGAGCATGTCAAACTAACTTTCTATGTAACACAAGTGCCTTCGATTGACATATCAAGTAAAATGAAATCAAAATAATTGAACCCCATTCGAAACTGAAACAACTAAGCCCTCACTAGCATCAATCACATTCCCTCTCCAGAGCTGAACAGCTGCATAACAAAAAACATGACATGTCTGAGCTTCAAATTCTGATCACACCTCATTCACCCTTACATACAAACACACAAAAGAATGGAAATATGTAACTCCCTTCAAGCAGCACCAGCTACTGTGTAAGACTTGTTTTTTCCAAAGGATTTGGTCAATCAAACTAAAACATTTGCTCTAAATTTCTGGGAAAGGGAGGCATTTTGCATGCGTGCCAATGCTGACAATGATTATAAATAAAATGGGCCTGGTGGTTAGCAAGTCTCCCAGTGTCTTTCATAATACAAGATTAACAACTTTAAGCGTCACATAATACTGCACTGATGAGCTTATCATTCTCATCTAATCTAAATTTTCATGTGGAATGGAGTAACTCCAGCACCAATATATGTAATAAAATTTCACCAACAAGGTGGATCTCTTTCTGTGCATTTAATACGCTTCCAAAAGAACAGCTTACACAAAAAGTATTCTTTGCACAAATAATTTTCCGTAACCACAATAATGTCTGGCATAACACCAGAATACAAGTAAATTTACTGGTTTGTCATTATCATCACTGCTGTGAGAAAATGAATGCTAACATCCATCTAAGCTTCAACTATTTTTTGAAGATACATTCTCACACGAGAGATAACTTAACTTGAAAGAGAGGCCACACGTAGCAGAATAACTTCCTAGAAAATATGCCTGGCTTTGGGTTCATATCAACCTTTACAACTATGACTGTCATGGATACTCCTGTACAAAACCAGTATCATACCATCAATACCACCTATCCAATAACCTGTTTCATTCCAATTACTGATTTCATTGTGAAAAATGGCAGCATTAGTTATAAAATTCCCATATTTTTTTGGGTAGCTACCAGAATGTCTTAAAAATAGAAGACAAATTACAATGAGTTAACCTACTGAATAATTCAAGATCTACCAAAAACTGTACGCATACGAGTTTATTCACCAGATGTCAGTCTAACTGCAAAAATCCTATTCATAGGAGCAATAAATAATTCCACCCATTAGCTTGGGTCCATCCGAGAAAATGGTCTACAGTGCCACACCCTCCACAGAATGCCTGAACTTGTCATGTCGCACAACAGCATGTTTGGTAGTTGCTCGGTAAGGGCACTTGGCACACTGATAGGGTTTTTCCCCTGTGTGAGTCCGCAGGTGTCGCCGCCACTTGCTCTTGTCGGAGTCAATGCGCGGGCAGTAGACGCAGCGGTAGCACAACCGCCCCTGCTCGTCGCGTATGACCGGCCCCTCTGTCATCACCAGACCCTAAAACACAAGGGGAAACAGTTACTACTGACCAGTTATTCTGAGAGGCTGCCTTACTTCCAACATAGAAGCTGTTCAATATCATAATCAGCCAGGTTGATGTATGCGTTAACAAGCAAGAGCAGTCTGAATCCTGATATAATCCGAAATGCCTTGTGGTTGCCAGCAATGACGAATAAAATCAAGAGCACAAGATACTCACTGACAGAATCATACTAGCAATATGCTTGTTAATCTTTTACCTTGGTTATATATTGAGTGACCAGAACTGGGGTTTCTGTATTTCTCATAAAACTGTTTACAAATTGTCCAATCTACCCATATTTTAACTGCTTCGAACTTTATGCGACCAGATTTAAGATGATCAAAAAAGTCAATCAGTCTCAAAGCCTTACATATGGCTAAATTGAGTATTCTTTGCTGGTTGTGTAAAAAATCAATGGTCTATAAAAGTTACGAGAGACTTTTGTATAAACCAAGAAATTGCTTGTATATGTACAAGCTTTGAAAATTATTCGCCATGTATTGCTAATGAAACAAGCATTCATGGCTTGCATATGTGTAAGCAATGAGACATCATCAAGGCTTGAATGAGCATTAGCAATAAATCAGTTCTTCCATCCTTTGATCTGTGAAGCCTGCACGTCTAATATGTTTGAATACTGTCCAAGAGGACTGAATTAATGATGGCATATTTATTTTCATTCAATAACAATTAGCACTGGAAAATCCCAAATGAAGAGAAAAAAATTAAGCCACTTTATAAAACCTCATTTCACGGTCACTTTGGAACAGCTTCTGCTTGAAAGCAATGATCACATCTGTAAGCAGCGAGCTAATTTCCTTTAAAACTGATTTACGCCACAGCATAATTAAGAAAATCTGAAGATGTTAGGAATACTGATTAGTGATTCATTAACTTTGCAAAGTACTAATTCATTAATAACACAAGTGAGCAGTCAAGTTTGAGTCAAGTTACAGGAATCTTCTTTAGAAAAAAATATGAAGATTTGTTATTTCACTCTTTATACAGAAAACAATGAAGTAATCAAATCATGAAATTCTGGGTAACACAAAACTCTTGTTCTTGTCATGACTAAATTATGCGTAAACACATCACAACTTCTAAATGCCTTTACTTTTTTGATATGATGAAAGCTCAAAAGCCATGCTCTTCCTTTTTAATGAATCAGTAGCAACCCTTAGTTATATTGTTACTTTTTTCTGAATTACATCAATCTCTAAAGCCCTTAGACTGAAAAAGGCTGAAGCCAATGTAAGCCCCATACTGTCAATGGAATCATGTCATGAAAGCACTGGCATCGCAATAAACTTATGTATACACGTGTGGGTAATCAGTTCAAGAAATGTTTGACAATACTATCTCTATCTCAGAGAGTTACACTAAGTTTGGGTCTGCTGATGACAAAGGTACTTATACATCACTGCTTTTCAACAATAAGAGATTCACTTGATTACAAATAAAACAAACACGAAGAGAGCCAAAATGCAAAAAAAATGGCTTATTTCTACACCTTACCTTGAATATACCTTATGATGGTTTGAAAGGTTCTTCTACTTCCACAGCTTAGTCTATGACCAAGCTGCTTTGTTGATCCTTTGCTTAATCAGGCTGTTGGAAGCTATGTCCTGTAGGCATTAAGATTCCACCATATTTTGGCTAATTTAACAGAGTTTGTAGATACTTGTCCAGAGCCTTTTTAAATTTCTACAGTGAACAGTCCATAGTACAGAAATTCTAATGATTGCAAGGAATGTGTTCAACAAGTTGGGCCCCAGAAGTTCACACAATTTCCTCTAATTGTCCTAACAAATTCTTTTGACTTCATTGGTAACATTCTAAAAAGACTCCTATGCCTGTCATACTAACAGGAAACTATTTTCGAGTATATATAACTGAATGAGAATTTCTTAACACTCAATGTGACCAAAATGTCTCCCCATATTTTCATAGCATTCCAGCGGTAAGAGATCGCAATAACCAAATCTACCATCAGCCGAACTTGAATGACACAATGTTAAAAGCAACATTTTCAGTCATGAATCTCTGACTAATCAACACTTGTGGAATATATTCATCTGCTCCTCATCCCCCTAAAAAGGGCTGCATATTCAAAACTTCAGTTATTTCATGGAAAAACAAGCTAGTGACCTATACAAATGCAAGATGGAAGATATAAAATCTCTTCAACACAAGTTTTTTTTTCAGAAGACTGTGCATGTATAATGTCCTCCTGCTATGAATGCTAGAAACAGCATTTCTGATGTATCGGGTGATAACTTTCTTTTGTTAATGATCACAATATCTAAAGTTTTGATAATAAAGTAATTTCTCATAATTAATTGGTTAACATTTAATGACAAGCTAAAGTCATGTATGGGATCATGAAGTATGCCAGAACACTGTGGCATTTAGCACTCACCCTTGAACTCTGGACTGCAGATTTGTGGATGTCTTGCCATAACTGTGCCTTAGTAAAAAACACAATCTCAGGAAAATGTATCATATGGGTTATTGCATTATAGAAACAAACCCAAAAAATAAATAAATACAAGCCATTTTTTCCTCAATTCATACAATGTGGCAACAGCTACAATGTACCTATTGCTGATGGAGCACTTACAAAGTCTGAGCTAGGTGAGCTTTAAAACTTCTGTTGTTTGCTGCTCAATAAATACTAATCCACTATTCAAATGGACATTATTTTTAAGGATATTAAATGCATGCTCCAAAGAACCATCAGCTAGTTGAAATGGTCGATACATATTCAGAATCTGAACCACAATCTCATGATGTGAAAGGAAAAGTACAGAAGGCAGGCAAACTATCAGTACTATGCATGTTCATGCTAGCATGGGTATGGCCAATACATCTCCATAATCTGAACTACAACCTCATGTTGTGAAAGGAAAAGTATAGGAGGGCAAACTAACAGTCCTATGCATGTTAATTCTAGTGTAGGTATGTCTGTAGCATAGATAGTATACTAACCATTTATTCCTCTAACACCTAGTACAGTGGGTCATGGTTTCCTACAGTACTTATTCTCTTTCTCACAGCAGATGATTTTAATTAGGAAACAAGATACTGACTAAAAATTACTTGTCTCTGAAGGCAAACACCCTAAAAAAAGTAACACTTTGTTTTACAAAATATCCATCATATACCATTGAAAGAAATACCCCCCCCCAAAAAAAAGAAAAAAAAATCCATCATATATTATTGAAGAAATTACCAAAGAAAAGTAGTATCATTCCTCTACATTGATATTGGAGAGTGTAGATGGGTGTGGCAGAGTATACTGTGTGCCCTAGGCGGTGGTACAGATCCTCTTTACTCATATATCTTATGATGCTTGAGGATTTTTCTTAAGTCTGATTTCATTCTACAGACACTTAAACATACCACAGAAAACATTATGTGGTATTTTACCAGGTGTGATTCTATATATTCCATACTTACTATCTCAATATTTCTGACACGCATGTATTTTTTTTTTTATATTTATCATTTACGTATTCATTTATCAGTACCACACACAAATTTATGCGAGTCGATGAGAAAATATCTCATCATAAAAAATCTACAAATTAATACAGGAGATTGTTTCTTTTACTGTCAATATTTTCACATTAGTGACTGTACATTGCACTTTCTGAAATGACAACAAAATGTCTTTGATGGTTCAAGGGTTCTCTTACTTGTCATATATCTTCATATCAGCTAAGAATTTAAATGATGGCATGAAGGTCTCAAGCCAAAACTCTGGCTTGGTACACTTTACTACAAGCAGCTAAAGACTTGGTCCAGTGCAAAGAAAGTATTAAGCATTAATCCTTGAATGACAACTGTCACAGCAGCTGCTTGCACCTGGTACAGACAAACTTTGTAACAGTTTCAGGCCAAATCTTCTCATATTTGAAGAATCTCCTGTTTTCTTTACTTCCTTAAAGCATGTATATGTACTACACATTTCCCCAGCTCCAACTAACATGAAAGAATACCAATAAGGCTTAGTCACCCAGAGAAAGCCGAGGTGGAGTGACATCAAGTGCTCCCCCCACCCAGGAACCCACCCTACTATACAGCATAAACAAAATTATATGAGTTTCAGTGATGGAAACAACCAGTTACATATTTAGACATGTCTGGGAACTCTGAAAAGATTTTGAATATATCAGATGGATTTGCAATCTCTATGCACAGGAAGTTCCAGAAAGGATCAAATGTCTGGGCTGTTGAGTAAATACTCAGATTACAAAATGGTAGTTCATAAAGATTTACATATCTTTTAGTCTGTTTTCCTGGCACTACCTCGCTGAAGCGGAGGGTAGCAACGCTATTTCCTGAGTAGTAGGGTACCAAAAGGACTGGATGAAGGGTAAGCAAGTATGAATATGTACATGTGTATATATGTATATGTCTGTGTATGTGTATGTATATGTGCGTGTATGGGCATTTATGTATATAATATGTATATGACTGGATGGGCCATTCTTCTTCTGTTTCCTGGCGCTACCTTGCTGATGTGGGAAACAGTGATTAAGGGTAATAATAAAAAACCTTGGGGTCTACCAAAGTTTAAATATCTATGGGGCACTATGTTTAAATGGCTTGTAGTTCGTACTTTTTATATTAAAAAATATTGCTAAAAATCAACACTATGGGAGACAACTTTTAAGAAATCCACTATCCCGGAAGATTTAAACATACAAAATCAATACCTAAACCCTCCCTTTGGTGATTTCGAATATGTTATCACTGTCACTATGACACTGACTTCAGAACTATAAACCCTAAATTAATAGGAACCAACTTCAAAACAGATGACCTACCT
>JAUUDY010594364.1:0-10114 GCA_032361765.1 Panulirus inflatus | reverse complement strand
TCCCTCTTAAGGCCCAGTCCTCTGTTCTTAACGCTACCTCGCTAACGCGGGAAATGGCGAATAGTTTGAAAGAAAGTAATAATAATAATGTAGAATGTGTGGAAAGAGAGAATGTTATCTGGGAGGGCAAAAATGGCTATGTTTCAATAACATCATACGGATGTGAGGCATGGGTTATACATAAGGCTGTGTGGAGGAAGAAGGATGTGTTGGAAATGAACGTTTGAGGACAATATGTGGTGTGAGGTGGTTTGATCTGGTAAGTAATGAAAGGGTAACAGAGATGTGTGGTAATAGAAAAGAGTGTAGTCGTGAGAGCTGAAGAGGGTGTGCTGAAATGGTGTGGACATATGAGAATGAGTGAGGAAAGACTGACAAAGTGAAGGGAAAAAGGAGAACTGGGAGACCAAAGTAGAGATGGAAAGATGGAGTAAAAAAGATTTTGAGTGATTGGGGCCTGAACATGCAGATGGGAGAAAAGCATGAATGGGATGGATTAAATTGGAATGATGTAGTATAACGGGGTCAATGTACTGTCTATGGACTAAGCCAGGGCATGTGAAGTATCTGAGGTAAACCATGGAAAGGTCTGTGGAGCCCTAGGGAGCTGTGATTTTGGTGCATTACACATGAAAGCCAGAGGATGGATGTGAGTAGAGCAGCCTTTCTTTGTCTGTTCCTGGTACTACCTCGCTAATGCAGGACATGGTGATTAAGTATAAAAAAGATAAAAACAATAACATTGTTTGCTGTTTCCTGCAGAGTGAGGTAGCATCAGGTAGAGACAGAGAGGATTTGTTTGCTTACATCCACTCTCTGTCATGTATGATGCACCAAAACCAGTCATCCTATCCACAACAAAGCTCAGCATATCTTTTCATGGTTCCCCCTGACTGCTTCATATACCCTTATTGAACCTACTGACAACATATTGCCCTATACCATGCATGCCTCACGCCCTCTTGCATGTTCAGGCCTGAATCCCTTAATGCATATTTTACCCCAATCTTCCAATATCTCCACGATTCCTCCCTTCTTGTTCCTTCCACTTCTGACTGGTAAAGCCTCTTAGATGGCCAGTCCTCACTTATCCTTGCTATATGTCCGAGCCATTTCAGCACAACTCCTTCACCTCTCTCATCCATACTCCTTACTAGCTCTCTCTTATCCATCTTAGATAACACTGATGGAACTACACAGTACCACCATACATACCCATCTTAGCCTTCACAAATAGTGACCTCTCTTTTCATATGCACCATAAATGCATCCCAGACCTTTGCCCCCACCTCTCACACCCTATGATTCACTTCAGTTCTTATGGTTTCACCTGATGTCATGTCCACTCCCATGGGGCACATGCATAGTGAGAATGTATGTGGTCTCTGAATTATCTTTAACATCGAAGGTGTTAAAGATTTTTCTGTACATGGATGCAACTTACTTTGACAGCCTTAATGACCCTGGCAGTTGATAGGCCTAAAGCCCAAACAGATAACCAACCATCCATCCTCATATATCTAAAACATTCTATCTCCTCCAGATTCTCTATATCTAAACATAAACTCAAACTAATCTGTCTCTTCCCCCTACTAAACCTAATAACTCTACCATTATTTACATTAACTCTTAATTTCCCTTTTTCACACACTCTCCCAAAGTCAGGTACCAGCTTCTGCAGTTATTCACTTGAGTTTGCCCCCAAGGCCATCTCATTTGAAAACTGCAAATGACTCACCTCCCAGACACCCCTTACACCCATATACTGGAGACCTGCCCTACCTCATTACCCCTTACATAAACAGATGGAACAGCTACTGCGACATTATACATTCTTGACACCTCATCTTTGCCTAATACCACTAATCCTCCTCCTTTCCTACTCATACCCATGCCATGACCTCCAAGTATGAACCCCTCACTACTTTTAGTAGCTTTCCTCCCACACTATATATTTGTATCACATTCAACAAGCCATTTCCATCAGCCGTATCATGTGCTTTTTTGCAGATCTTTCTTTAAATATTTCTTAAACTAAGTCTTGAAAGCAAACACCTGTTCACGCATCCTCTACCACTCGTAAAGCTAAAAATTGCTACTCCCTTGTCTGCTGCTCTGTGCATGCCATCATCCTCTCAGTAACCACTCTCCTATAAAACTAGCTAGATAAACTCTATAGACTTTTGTAATTCGAGCATCATGGTCTATTTTCTTCAATCCTGTTTTATGTGTAATGAAGCAGTGCTAGGAAAAGATAAAAAGGGACTCATTCATGCATATCCATTTAACAATTGTCATGTATAATCCACCCAAATCATAGCCCTATCTACAGCCAAGCCCCTTTACTGCTTCATGTGCCCAAGGTAATCCTACAGACTGTATTTTGTCCCAGGTATACCATAATACTCTAATTTGCTTTATCCCATGCATGCCCCACATCCTCTTGCATGTTCAAGCTGCAAGCACTCAAAGCATCTTTTGCTCATCCATTCATATCCTCAATTTCCTCCTCTTTTTTCCCTTTTTCTCCTTGGAGTGATGCAGTTTTAAGTGAGAAAAAACAGCCCATTCATCTGAGAAGCATATCTGGGATAGACCTAAGACCAAGCTAGAAAAAGAAGTTATCAGGAAGCAGTAAGAAGTGATTCAAGAAGTAACAATTACCAAGTATGACTTTTGAATGAGGTTATGCGATCCTATCTCCCAACCAACAGATAAACTAGGAAGATAAAACACAACTTTGGTTACCTATTCACTAGACGACCAACAGTGCAACCTTTGAATGAAGCTCGTCGTACACTAACCAAACTGGATATGCTCTGATCACTTGTAGCTGGGCTTTCAAGGGTGCTGCTGCTGTCCTCTGACCTCTGGAATGCAATATAAATCAGGGCTTCAACTAGTATCAGAGTGAAAAGGACAACAGTCTATACATTCTAAAAGCAATCTAACTATATATAATTCTGATGCCTGTCCCCTTTGGGAACTCCTTCAAGGGAGTGGCCTCGGCAAAAGAATCTCCATAACTGGCCAACTCAAGCGGCGCTTCTTCGCCTTTAATCCCACACCCTTAACAGGATATTATCAGAGGGCAACTCTAAGGAAGTGTTTTCTGAGGTTCCAACATAATATTCCTACCAATTACTTTTCTGTGTCTTTCTAATGATCCAAGCACCCACCTACTGTTCCTAGCTTCTACTTCCACTTAATCTTCTAACTAATGCTCCTGTCGAATGTTCCTTCTTACTACTTCTGTCTAATGCTCCTACCATTCTGCCAAATCTGGTATATTCTCAGATATTTCTGCAAACTTTATAAGGTCTGAATCTTCATTGCTGAGATGCTTTCAGATCAGGTATAACATCTTTATTGCCCTTTATTTGCTACCATGCACAGATTATCATGAATCTTTCCTTTCTACATTGCAGTGTTTGAGTTCTTCCAACCTTTCATAATAGTTCACATGTTCCAGTCCCTCAATCTTGCATGTGAAATATGTCAATTCCGCTTCTTATGTATAAATCAAGAGTTTTATCATTAGCATCCTGTTGCTTTCTGTGAAAATTCTCAAGACCATGTCACTCACTACTAGACTTGGCTTGATAGTACTTACTATTGTGTTCCTTAAATCAAAGTTTCTCATCTATGATAACTCCTAGATTCTAAATGTATTTTTCAACTTTCCATGTATTTCTTAATTCAAAAGTTCACATTTATGATAAATCCTCCTTTGAAGGCTGCTGTTCTAATGTTCACCATACCTTTTGCTCAAAATTCTTTCCCTTAAATTTCATCAAAGACTCTTCTGCCTATTTGTACATTATATTCAGGTCAGGTGAGAAAGGACTTTTCACACCTCAAAACCTGCATATTTTCTCAGGTAGGAATTAAATCTTATGCTAATATATCCAGGAGCCATCCTACTGTCTATCATTATTGCTAATAGTCTCAAGCATAGTATACTTAAATAACTACATATCTTTTGGTAAAACTTACTTTAAACATATATTCAAATATCCTAATTGATACTTCACAAAAATCTTCTGTTAGTATTTCTAATAAAGTTTTTCTCTTTACAAGGAAGATTTAAGCAATGTAATCTCTTGCATCAAATAATTTTTCTGTCCTCTTGCTTCCTGAATGAATAGCTTGAACAAGCTCATGAAACTGTTCAAAGGAAAAACAGTATGCAGTGTTTGCAAGAGCCACCCTGTTATACAGTAAACTAGGACACATCTGACACAAAAGGATAAATATTCACATCAATAGTAATATGCTTGCATACTGAAATATTTTCCTTTCTTAAAACAGATTACTGATTACAACTTACAAATGAAAGGTGCGAAGTGAGAGACAGAATTTGGCCAGGAGTTCTCATATAACGCATCCCTGATCGAGTGGCAGTTGGTGTCACAGATGAAATATCTGAAAATTGCATGTTCAATAATAAGTGGATTGTGAATCATTAAACAATGAAACTGTATATGTACAGCAGGGTCACACATTTACATGGCAAAGGGACCACCAATCTATCTATATAACTATATCTCTGATGCCCATTCCCTTTGGGAACTCCCTCAAGGGAGTGGCCATGAATAAAGTCTCCGTAATTGTTGAACTCCAATGTCACTTCTTAGCCTTTAGTGCCTCACCCTTAACAGGCCATTGGCAAAGGGCAACTCTAGCACAGAGACTCCTACTTAATTTCCTACCAACTACTTCTACCTTATGTTCCTGCCAAATGAAAGACCAGCAAGGGGTGTGTTAATGTAATCCACAATAATTTGTGATATATATTTATATGTTAAACAGGGGAGAACAGAAGCCAAAAGGTACCAATCAAAATGTTGAATATCTGTACTGGACTGTAAAATAATTCAGTAAAATACTTTACTGGATCTTGGCCATGTCAGCTTTGGTGAGGGTGGTGCCTTAATACCAATCAAGGGTTGCTGAACAAAAGCCAAGGTCCAGGCTGTCCAGGATCATGACCTTTGCCTAAACAGTAAAGTTCTTTCTTGTTTTCTTGGAAGACTAGGAGGCAGATGCAGGTTGCTAAGACATGTTGGAAATGTGAACAGACGTGATCTTTTGAACTGGGATCAGTTTAAAGGTTATGGCCTGTGTAACACAAAATTTTGGAGTAATCTAGTTATCTCATTAAAAAAAAAACTTTGTAAGATAAAGTGTGGTGATGCATGACCCTGCTGTACTGTCCTAGTTGAAAAAAATATAAGTATAATTTTCTTTACAACAGTATTAAATAAAAAATTGGTTCACTTACCTTGGTGGAGAGTGATTTTGCTTAACCCAAAGTCAGTAAGTTTGAGGTGGCCCATGTTGTCCAGTAGAAGATTGTCAGGTTTCACATCTCTATGAACTATACCATGACTGAAAAAGTTGTAAGACTACTAAGCACTACTCAAAAATGTTAACTTACTCTTTACTGCAAACAGCTTCACTGATTTCATTCATCAATAGCAGCAATAATGTGGGATAAACACAAAAAACAGTCCTGCTCCCACTGATATTACTCTCATCTGGTCAAATTCATGGTGAAATTTATTTGATGATCTGTTACATAATCTTAAACTCAACACAAATGGTTTACAGATGGCTACTTTTGCTTTCATTATTTGCCTGTATTCATATTTTTCAGTTTCTATTCCCTTATGCTTTTCTTCTTATGCAAGTACCTATTTGTACAGTTTGGGGAGGGAGTTCTACACCTAAGGGGCTGCATCTCTTGAACTTTCCCTATATTTACAAAACATTTTACACGTTTACTGTCAATATTCACAGTTTCATCACTATATTTCTTTCATTCAGCTTTGAATAATAACTCTTTACTGATGAGCTAATCTTTTCATTTCTTCCTATGACTCCATTAGATGCTCTTTCTTTGCATCTTTCACAGAAGTGATTGATGTCCAAAAAGTCAAAATTGTTTGGAAATGTGAAAGTTGAGATCAAGTGGGTACAGAAGTGGGAACAGCCAAAGAAGAGGTGAAATAATAAAGTGAGTATTTTGAAGGACTGTTGAATGCATTAGATTAAAAGGTGGCATGCTGAGTGAAAAAGTCCATTAGATGAAAAGGTGGCATGCTGAGTGAAAAAGTCCATTAGATGAAAAGGTGGCATGCTGAGTGAAAAAGTCCAAGTGAAAGGTATGGAGAAAGGAGAGGAGGTAATGAAATCTATGTGTATGATGGAGTGTGGCAAGGTGACAGGGAAGGATAAGACTGAAGTTGAGATTCACAAGAATGGGGGTTACTGTGTTGTTGATAGATTAATTAGCCTATACAACATTTGCATGGTCCTAAGTGAGGTGTCTGAGAATGGGCAATATGCATGCATAATGCCTACATATAAAAGCAAGGTAGACAAAAGTGAATACTCAAATTAGAGAGAGATGAAATGTGTTTTCATGTTGGCTTCTCATAAAGAAAAATATTAAACAATTATCTCTATTCCTGGGGTATGTATTGTCAAACAGTATAGCATTACCTGTGCAAATAGTCAAGGGCCAGAGCTAACTCTGCTGCATAAAATGTAGCCATCAGCTCGTCAAAGTAGCCATATATGGTTAAGAGAGATTTCAAGTCACCACCAATAAGGTATTCCATTACCTGGAAACAAAATAAGGACTGTAAAACATAACACATATCAGATAATACAATGTTATTGGAGATCCTTTAAGTAAACAAAGAAAATTTGGAGTATACAGCAACAAGATAATTCATGAAGATATGTCCTCAACCAATCAAAACTGTTGTGTATATGTTCCAAATGCTTCCTATTTGCTAAAAAGTCATCATAACGAGTGCCGGTGTTCCATTTTAATAACAAATGGAATTTGATCCTTATTCATTCTCTATATCATATCCAAGTTTAATCAGACTTTACTATATTCAGTCAGAAATATGGATAAATAGATTTTCAGTGATCCTTATCTTCTGCAATTACATGTTTCCTGTTATTCTAGGAACAGGGAACATGGTGAGCGCACCTGCAGAAAACATGCAGCAATTACAATGAGTGCAGCCAAATTAAACTTGGAACTTAAATATCAAGTTATATAAGTAAGTTCAACATGCCAAGTACTCCTGTTCCATGTTCTCTTGCATGCTCCAGGTTTCCAAAAGGCATTCCAAAAGGCATTCACTGGGAGGTAGAAGAGGAGGAGAAGGAAGTGAAAAGAAGAATGAAGAATATAAGCAAGGTTAGCACTGAAAGAGCCCCTAATTCCTTAAGGAAGGAAAATACCAATTCAACAGTATCTTCTATGAGATTTTGTAATGAGGCGGACTACCATATGTTACTCAAAATATATGTTGCTTGTTTAACATCACTGTTATTCTCTAATGCCACAAACAATGCATATATACCACTCACGGATTCATCTTGCATGGTTCTCAGCCACTTGTGTACTTTTCCTTTAAAGGTTTCTGTACTCACTAATTGTATTTTCTTTTTATTCTGCACAGCAAAACAAGGAAGTCTCTCAATCATTCTTTCTTGGCCCTAGTGCATTTTTTTTTGGTGACTGTCTAATGTATTCTAAAGCACTGACCCCTTATGCTCAAGGTGCAAACTCCACAATGAACATCTACTCTTTAACCTTCCTGTGTTTAATCTACCTGGACAAAATTTCAACATCACCGCACTTCATTACATGTGGTCTTGGCCACTGAAAATGACAGACTTTCTGTCATACTTAACAGAATTATTCCCCTGTAATTTCTACATACATTTGTAGCACCTTTTTCTTTGAATAAAGGAACAATAATTGTTTTCATCCAATGTCTAGGATCATCATTGTTTCCATGCTAAATTACGTATCAAATGCATCCACTCTTACACACTTTCTCCTCTATACTTCAACATTTCAGCCATAATCCCATCCACTCTAGGTGCCTTTCCTGCCTTCAACCTCATTATTGCCCATTTCACCTTCCTTCTTGCTACAAGTCCCTGCACTTGTATCCTTTTTCAGTCCATCCTCCATACCACTGCCTGTAACAACTGTTGCCCCTTTCTTGAAAAATCCAACTACAATCCAATCCACTCCTGAAGCTTTATCACATTTCATCTTACTCAAGGCTTCCTCTATCTCCTTTCATTTTTATCATCTTTCACTATGACTCAGTCTCACTCTGCATTTCGCCCTGTCCCAAACACACCACATCTGAATCCTTCTTATTTAACACATTCTGTGGTCCTTCAAAATACTTACTTCATCTCTTCAAAATATCTTTAACATTTTCTTGTTTCTTCTCGCAGAAGTTTATCAGTGTTTTCTATCCTCATTTCTCATTTGCCTTTCTTTCAGCTTGTAGTTTCTCTTGATCTCCTATCATTCTTTTCTTGTACACCAGCTTACCAGATACAAACAGATGTAGGGAGACTGTCACATATGGGTAAAATCTATGTTCTTTCTTCTTTCATACTTGTCTGCAATTTCCCTTGTTAGCAAGGTAGCACCAAGAACAGATGAAAAAAGGTCTTATTCACTCACATCTATTTCTGTGGTTTCCCCAAACTGTTTCAAATGCCCTTGCTCAGTCTACTGAAAGCACATCACCCCCTGTACACCACATCACTCCAGTTCGCTCTGTCCTGGGCTCGTCTTCAAAACTAATGTACTCATAACAATCTTTTTTATACCTACATCAAAAAGCACTAAATAATGCACTTCACCTACCCAGATATACCACATGCTTATGTTAGAATATCAAAGCAGCTTTACCACTGACCAGGAAAACATTGGACATCGTCTGAAGAGAATAATACAGCTGCACACAGAAGGGGCTCTTGGTTCTAGCCAGTGCATCCCTCTCAGTAATCACTGCAGAAGAAAAGCAATTATTTGAGCAAAAACTTTAAAAAAAAACTCAAAATAAGGAAATCAGTAAAAATTCTCAATTCAGTTTTATTAAAAATGCAAAACACAGCATTTAAAGAAGAAAAACAGGAATAAGATGCAATGAAAGTATAGTGGCCATGTTCAAGGAAGGAAAGGTGGAATGTGAAATATAGCTCAACAAACAGCCTGGAACAGCCCTCATACAATTCACAGACTTACAGCTTAGAAAGGCAGTGTTTCACTTAATGACAAGAACAATATACATAGAAAAAGTGTATGGAGTTAGCATTGCCAACCTTTATTTACATTTTCCTACTAGACCGTTAATGCATGTAATCATATGTCACTGTAGCTATAAGGAGTCGTTCTGTTGATGAATGAAGCTTGACATCTGATTCTGACAGATAAGACTTAAGCCTAACCAACCAACCCACTAATCTCATTTGCCTTTTTTACTGATGTGAAGGTTACTGCTGTTTTTTTCAGGATTGACAAAACAAACTGTTAATACATGTATTACAGAAATGATTCTGTCACTGACACCAGATGAACAAAGCAAGACGATATCCTATTGTCATCACCAGACACAGAATCAGGGGTGTGGAGTCTGGTGTGGTAGTACGAACTCAGACGTTGATGTCCCTTGACCCGCTGGCCCGCAACCACCTGCTGCACAAGCTCTGGGGAGATCCGAGATCCACTTGCTGGGCGCTAGTTCTACATCTCACCTCTGTCCATAACACATCCAGTGAAGCCCTACGGTAAGGAAGAAAGAGAGGGAAAAAGGAAGAGAAAGAGAAATTGTAGGACAAGTTTTTTATCTTGAGATGTAAAATATTTCACAAATTATGGAAACGGCTGAAATTATCCGAATGGAGAAATCTGGAATAAATTTTCATTGTCCTCCGTGCAAAAGCTGCATTATGGGTAAGATGGATCTTTTCATACGTTGAGCCAGTGTTTATGGTTAGGAGTGATGGAATGTTTCCATAACATCATTGAGAAAGAATGATGCGTGCATGTTTGGGGGTCGTAGTTTCGAATGGGTGTTTATCTGGTGGATTGACATCTACATCTGGGTAGGGGGAGGATTTGCCGATTGCTTACCGAGCTCATTCAGAGTGTTTGCTTTGTAACAGCTGTGTATATTGAGGGAGGAGGATCTATCAGAATAGGTTTCCAAAGATTAAGGAAAGCGTCAGTTTCATACTCCCACTTGAGGTCGATAGTTGGTTGTGGGTTAATCTG
>JAUUDY010594353.1:0-10115 GCA_032361765.1 Panulirus inflatus | reverse complement strand
TTGACGAGTAAAACTGAATACTAGACATTATTCCCTCCTCCTGAAACGTGTTAAAGGAGTGAGGATTTTCCCCTCGAATGGTAGTCATCTACATCCAGTTGTATATTCTGCATGTGTCTCTCATCGTTTGTGAAAACTAGTATCTAATTCTCGAGAACCCATACAGCTATCAGAGCGACGTAGGCTCCCTGGCTGATGTATAGGTGTATAGGTCAAGGCTTGACATGGTCCTCACTAGGAGTCACTGTATTTCTCTCTCTACCCCGCCACGCCCTCCCCTAAAATGGAATTTACTTATAAGCTTATCTTACGTCTTATTTTCAGCAGCTTTATTTCACTGGTGACGCTTCTGCGTTCTGAGACGTCATGAGAAGGGTTCTCTTTGTTAGTCGTAGAGGTACCAGATCACCGATGCGTTCTTGTTGAAGGACGGACGTTCGTGAGCTCAAAGCCTCCGCGTAAATGAGCATGAAACGCAAATGAACCTCCATCGTAAATAAGAAAGAAAGACAGTCGACGAAACGAATCCGAGGTAGTTATATCCAACATATCGTCATAAATTTCATTCACATTGCAAAAAAAGTGACTAGATTTCTGCCTCACTGAAAGTGAGTGATGCGCTGCCGGTGTAGCAGTGAAAGGTAAAATTTGGTGGATAGAGCGACACTGACGCAGTTGCTGCCGATTGTGATGAGCATTTTTTCTTGAGATTCTCGCGACATGTGCACTAGAATCTAGTGTCTTTTCACTTTTCGACTTGCACATGGTTCATTTTCAGTTGCCCTGGTGTTTTTGCCCTCGATAAGTATGTAGAAGTCGTCTCAAAACTAAGTTCTCTCTCTCTCTCTCTCTCTCTCTCTCTCTCTCTCTCGACATACAGCAAATGACATCATTAAGAACATGAGAGTCAGGATTAAAACAGCGTTATGTATCTCCGTGCAGTAGTGGGTTTGAAATTATTGTTTATGGGTTTGAAATTATTGTTATACACAGGAAACATCACTAAAGAAGAAGACTGAGAGATTCATTCTCATTATTTCATGCAGATGAATAGGTTGCAGTCCAACCCAGAAAAGAAACTTTCAAACAGTTATGTTGCTAAGCCTCTCGCGTAAAAGAAATGATTTAGTTACCAATCACAAAGGATACTTCAAAGAAAATGAGAGTTTTATAGCATAAGAGAAAATGGTCATTTTTGTTGGGTAACCAAGATATTAATACCTCTACCTCCCTCTCACAGGATCCACTTTTATGGGGTTTCCACAGCGCTCACAAAGCCTACCACGTCTACCATACTGGAGCACAGATAAAGATATGTGATGATATGTGTGTGATTTAGTGAGCTCAGAACAACACAACTGAAGAATAAGTGTGCAATGTCTTCACTGTGAAAGTTCCATATTAGGCAAAAGGGGTCTTTTGATATGATAAATCGTTGGTGTCCAGAACGCAGATGGAAAAGGAGAGTACGCAACACAAGGCTGGGTTGAGGTTGTGCTTAAGGCTGGGTTTGATGTTGTGGTTAAGGCTGCGCTGATGTTGGCTGTTTAGTTTTTGTCAGGTCCTTTCCATGTGCAATTTTTTTTATCTTTGTTATGTTCGGTTTTCTTGGGAAAGGGATACCTGTGAGGATATACGTTTATGCAGTGTGAAGCAGGGGGAACTTTGGATGGGAAGACTACAATGATCTTTCAGTGTACTGAGTGCTGTGCATATTGAAACGAGATTGTATTTGAAGTAATTTTGTTGCGTTGTGTATTCGTTAAGTATTTGTGTTTTTTTTTTTAGTCATCCGAAGATTGTTAACATAGCAAGTGTGAGGTAGCCAGTGACATTTACTGGCTATATGCCATTTGGTCTCATTAACCCCGTCCCTGGACCGCTAAAGGTTATTTGCATCAGTTTCCTTCAGTATGATCACTTCTGTGGTTTGTCTCTTCCCTCCTGAAAGGACTGCCTCTAAACATGCAGCAACCACTCTGGCACAAACACCCAAAGCACCCACCCGAATCTTCTTCCTCCCCACAAACACCCAACAAGCAGCTGCAGATAATTCACTAACCCTGCTATTCCACAGAACCCTAACCACACACTGAACATTCTGCAACTTGCTATCAATAAGATCAAACTAGGAACACCAGAAATAAACTCGCTGAAGTGCTGATCTTATTCCAAGAGGCACGACATAATGTAGTCCTCATCCAAGAAACCAGACATACACCGCCCTCATCCCTTCCTTCACCCATTTATGTAACTGCATAACACTAAGACGAGACAGAGAACAAGTTACGTGTTCTGAAAACACTTCATCCCACCGACCCAATTTATAAAGCACAGGAAAGCAATTTCACACCGTACACTGAAGCCAAGCTCTAACATTTCATCACAGATAACTTCCCGATCCTGTATCATACATTGGAACACTTCCACAACGCCAACCAAGCCAGCGAGAAGCACATAACACAAGGATATAAAAAGCCATCTAACCCAGAATTTCTCCCCTTATGTTGCAGACTCCATAAAACAGAGAAACATGCTCAGACAGAACCGTTTACCCCTCATTGAAATCAGTAGAACAAATCCAAACTCTGAACAACACCATCACTAACCTAAACACCGAGAACGAGCAGCGAGCTTCTCCCTTGACGCTATGGGTCACAAAACCGACAGCAAACATTTCTGGCGAACAGTAAAGACATTTCACACCTCCCACACCACAAACACACGATTCGTTTTTTGACCCGAACCAGTAACATTCATCTTTTTTTATTAACCACAAACCAACCATATCTCCTAGACAAGGGAGTCTGAAAAACCTATTCAAAATCCACTTTGACCCAACTGCTGATTCACTCTAAATTCGCACCGACACATGTAAGTAAAATCTTAAAAAAGATTTTCCTTATCATCTCAACACTTAGGAACAAATTGCACTCCAAAAAAAATGCTTATGGATATATTTAATCCCTGCTGGTCACACAAAATTCCAACATCTAGAAACATGCCAACATAGTAACCCTTTAAACCACCCACCGCTACTAATAATACGGGTACTGATTATACCAATGAAACGGTTAAAGAATATTGTCCATTAGAAAAATTCTGGTATCTCAAACACACAAAGAACTGAACTATGGAACAGTTGCTGCAATAATTTTGTTTTCCATTCATCTGATCAAACTTTAGACTACACCCTACAGAAAGTCCACCCTCACCCTCTGTATACCTGATGTATGGTATGGATTCAGACGTTATAAAATGATAGGTACTTCTACATAGCCATTAAAACCCAGTGAGACACACATGCCACTTTTGATTCGGTGGTTTCGAGATGCAGAGGTAGCGAGTGACACATAGCTTTAGCTGTCATACACTTTGCATGTGTTCTGTAATGGATCAAGTAGGGTTATATATGACAGACTAAGAGGTACAGAGAACAGATGAACTGCCAACTCATCTGGTTACCCTCATTTGCTTCAAGTGGTCAAAAAAAGAAACATGTCTACGCTAGGTATAACTGTATTGTATAAAAGCCTGGCCTTTCAGTACGCACCAATGGCCATTAATGTTTCCTTGCAATACGAAAAGAAATTTGATGGCATGGGTTTGTGTGTGTGTGATTATGTAAACTGGTTACAACTCGTAGCGGTAGTTTTTACCTCTAGGTCGGGTCAGGCGCGGCTCCCACACAGCTGTAACACAGCTGTACCTGTTAAAAGTACACTTGTAAGAAATCGATGTCATCATGATCCACTTCATTAGTGTTATCTTTCATTTGCCCATCCAAGTGATACAATAACCACGTCTGCATTCATGAACCTTTCGTGTCATGATTGCTAACTAGATTTACCTCATTCTCAAAAGGAAAATGATAACCCCAAAGATATCATCATCGTCAAAACACTTTATTTACATCATTGTTCATCATTCATTAATCAGGTTTACAGGAGGAATGGATGTAGGGAACACGTGATTAAAAACTAAAACTGTCTAGCCAGCGTTCCGTCTGCGTGCTGGCCTCGGCGGTGTCCGGGTTGCTTTGCCAGCCGAGTGAGAGAGTCCGTGATCGCAAGCGGTCAAAGACTGGTTGGTGTGAACGTCTCCACCCTATGTGGAAAGTGTTGGTGGCCACGGTGCGTCTGCTGCCCAGGATGGAATGGATGACAACTTCGTCGTCGTCCCTCTGTGGCAGCATCGTCTGCAATCTTGTTCCTCGGGGTCCGTAGAAAGATCTGTCTAATAGGGGATTCGTCCGATGAGTGTTGCCGTACTGGGATGTCTCTCGATAGGAAGAACCGTAGAGTGAAGTATGTGGAGTGGCGTAGAGGGAAGGTTCTTGAAGGTTTCTGCTGTGATGGGAGGAGGAGGAGCAGGCACCGTGGGCAGAGTCTGTGTCAGAATCGTGCTGAGGTTGTGGATTAATATCGTCCATAAGGAAGACCTCACCTGGTAAGGGGTCCCACTCAAGTTCCATTGGTGTATTTCTGCTCGGGCCATCAGGCGAGTTGTGCCTCCACATGTCCTCGTCGGTCTGCGTAGCCTCTGAAGCAGTGCGCAGGCGTCGAGCCCACGGTACTGGAAAGCTGCGTGCCTCCACAGGGAATCTACGAATGGCTATCGCTATGGTTTGAGTCGCTCGAGATACCTTGATAATCATAGGTATGAAGCAGCCGAGGGGTGGAAACCATTCTAAGTAAGTGTGACCCGTGGCAAGGTGGCTATGACTAGGTCTTGGAAAGAACATTCCATATTCCCTAACCCCTCTTTGTTGAAGCATTGCCACATCCCTCCTCTCCACTGCTCCCAAACACTGATGCCGCGGTGACATCCCCTCCTGACGCAGTGGTGGTATGGGCTCCAAGTCAGGTAGTATTGGCAACCACTCATGACATAACAGTGAGGAGGTGTCCAAGTCAAATGGCCCCGACTCCCAGCCCTGACGCGGTAGTGAGATGGTTTCCAAAGCAGGTGGCTCCTCCTCCTCTTCTTGACATGGTGGTGGGATGGGGTCCGAGTCAGGTAACTCCGACTGACGTTCAGGATGGTTTTCAGGTGGTTCAGAGGTGACCATAGATGTTACCAAGTCCGAAAAGTCGGGGTCAGGGTCGGGGGCTGACATCACCGCGGCAGCAGGCCAGCGTTCCGCCCTCGGCTTGGCAGAGTGAGCAGGCGACTGAGTGTTTCTTGTTACAAGAGCCTGAACGAAGTCGCTCGAAGCAGTTTCGAAGCTGTTTTTGGTAATATGTTCTTCGAAGCTGCTTGAAAATTAGGGGATCCTCATTTAGACAGCAATAGCAAGACTTGTCTCTATTATGCTGGCACAGTTTCGAAGATTTCACTAGCGTTTAAACTGGCTATCAAAGAATGACGACAGCTCTAGTATCATTTCTACAATACATCTTGCACAAGCTCTCGAAAAGCTTTTCGGATCTAAGGTTGAAAGTTCATCCCTGTACCTCACGGTTAAAACTGTTCGAAGCTTCATCACACCATCTGATTAACAACTTTGTCCCATTTGTCTTAAATTGAACTTAATAATTTTTATACCTTCCTCATCAGCCAAGGGAGAAATACAGAAAACAACATTAATGATAAGATGATAATTTTCTATTTTGAATGTTACACTACATTTACCTTTATAATGACAGAGTAGCTTATTCATTAATAAGATGACGCATTCGGACGGGGCTTGAATACCAATACTTCGATCTTCGAAGCAAATTCGGATCGGCTAGTTGGATAATAATATAACCCATGGCCTCGCATTACGCTGCAGTCTCTGTTTTATTATTTTCCAAAGTAAATGGATTTCTGTAAGAATTCTATGTAATGTATTCTGGAAAATAAGTATTACATATCAAGAAATACGTTCCAAAGTAGCTAGTGTTAGATATGACAGAAGTGAAAGTTCCTCAAAAAATCATACCCAGGTTTTGGGTGATGGTTCACCTGGAATGGAGTCGTGCGGAGTGTGGCGATGGATCAAGAAATCCGACCAACAGTGTTCGTTCTAATGCAACAAAGTACAGGCGTTCCACTGTCCACCTGGGGCATTCGCTGCCCTCGTTAGCGTCGCCTTGGTAATCACAGGACGGTGGTTAAGGTTCTCCCTGTGACAGTAACTTGTTCGATGGGGATGTGTTCGTTCTTTTCTGATCTTGTCTTTCGAGTTTGGAAATCACTTCAGACATATTTACAGGTGATACGCGTCTCTACGTTCTCAGTGAAGAGCCACACATACAGTGCTTCATTAGATTACACCACATACATACTCAGTAGAGGATGTTAAGTACTGTTACTTTCTGTTGCCTAAACGCGTATCTTCGATAATCCTTTGATCTTGACTCTGTACGAGGCCTTAGATATTCCTCATAGCAAGATATACCAGGCACAGGATTATAATAGGATTAATCTAATTACCTGAAAGAGGAGACTTGTTATAGTAGTGAGTCGCTGCTCCCATATCACGGATGACAGACTGCTCTCGGCGGGTACTGGTGGGTTACGGGATCCTTCTGCTGCATATAGGCTGAGGTTTAGGTAATTCCAACTCGTCTAGCGTACTGTGAACATATCTAGTTAAAATGGACGAAAATTTGCGCTGAACTTTCTCATTTCTATTCTACATTGCAGCAAAATCAGGGATGGTAATGAATGCTGGAATAGGCTTGATAGGCAACCTGCCTGTCTATCTACCTACACCAAGATTTTTACCATGAACCAGGGTCGAAGAGAGAGAGAGAGAGAGAGAGAGAGAGAGAGAGAGAGAGAGAGAGAGAGAGAGAGAGAGAGAGCAATTAAAAGTCCTTTCATACCCCAAATTGCATGTTCACTTTCCTTTTGACGTCATACCAGTGAAATTTATCTGGGTCTGCGTGGTCATATGTGCACAACACTTCCACACACATACACGCATGACAGCATACGGAAGTCTTCTCATCATACCCTAAATTTTTGTTTATCCATGGACCCTTTTATCTAACTTGCTAAGCATGTTGAGGTGAGATTGTATAAGATGTATTATTTCGTTGTGCGGCTGATGAATGTTTATGGTTGTTAGGCAGCCGGTGGTTGTTCTGAGTGCTCTGTTTTGTGTGGTTTGCAGCTTTGTTATGTTTGTGGGTGACTGACCAAGCAGGTGAGGCGTAGAATAGAGCAGATAAGATTTTGTAGTGGATACTACGCGATTCATTTTGTTGTCTAAATCTGGTACCGGTAAGTGCTCTAAGGGCCTTCAATGTGTTTATGGTCTTTATGGTGAGATTTGTGCCGTGGGGAGTGAAAGTTGTATGCAGAATGGTTGGAGTTTTGGTGATTGGGTCTGGGTGACCATTCATGGTGGCAGCGGAAGGGTGCAGAATGGAGCATGTGTTGTTTAATCTGGTGGGGTGATGTATATATTCTGTTTGGAGTGAGCTAACAATATTTCCTCATTGCTGTGGAGAGTGGACATCATGTCTCTTTTGTGTGTGGATACGTCGGTAAATGGTGTCGGATACCTTGTTGATACCTATGGCCACTATTACTGTGCGGGAAGGGGTGTCTGTGGCAGTTTGAAGTCTGTAGGATGTTATATGAGGTTTGTGTGCAGTGTGGCAGTGAAGTGTTTGGGTCTAAAGCTGTGGAGTGTAGGTAAGAGTTTAATATTTTGGTTCATTCTGTTGTGGATCAGTGTTTCAAGGGGTTTGGATACTAAAGACAGCAAATGTATAGGGCGTGGATGTAAGTGTGGATCCTTTGCTTTTTTGTTTTTGAGCAGATGTGGATTTTCATGTCTCCCTTGGGCCTAGCAATGTACTAATCCTTATAACTATCGTATGTGAACTTGGAGCGCATTGAGGACCGTAAGCGAAAGGGAGTTATCTTTAGATTTTGAATAATCCGTTCATTTTCATTTACCCTACATATAACGAATAGAAAGTTTAGAAGAAAAAATTATAATGCGGAAGAATACTCGTGAGAAAACCACCAGTATAAAGGGGAAGAAATCATTCATTTCTCTTGGAATTATAAGGACTGAATCGATCAGATGAACATATCGATATATCCAAAGTCTTATATCGTGAAGTTTATATCACAGGATGATGATGTGGCTTTGTTCCCCACACTATCTCTGGGACCCTTCGAAGAACCACAGTTCGTAACTGCTTTAGGATAGTTCGCCCAATGGTATCGTATACATTCCTTACAACCGTTGGTTTAGAATGCATCACAATATTTGATTGAAATCTCCAACAAGAGCACTGGATGGATGGGAGATTTATAGGAAGAAGACAGTGCAGAGCTGTGTATCAACAACACACTCTGGCTGCCCATTGAATGAAATATCTTAATGAATGCAGGATTGGTGAAGTCGACTCACAAGCTGTCTCGGACCCTGGTTCGGTTTTATGAGACAGCTCATTTGGTGGTGATCTGTTGGTTTTGTTATTTCGTGTTTCATCCTCTAATATGGAGAATATCACAGATGTTTTTACCTGGTAGTGTTGCTGGAGGCAGTGATGGCAGTGGCAATTGTGACATGTAAAGTTCGTGATGTCTTTAATGATGGTAGTAGTAGTAGTATTAGCGACGGGAGCTTCGGTGTTTGGTGATGGTGGTGGTGGTTGTGGTGATGGACAGGGTCGTGGTTGTACTAGTGGTATCGTCTGTGGTTTGGTCGTGGCAGTGGTGTAGATAGTGAGGGTTGTGTTGTGGTGATGACGGTGGCTATACTTAGTACAATGCCAAGTCGCTGCGATGCCATAAGGTCAAGAGATAATGGGATGAATGACCTGCTCTTGTGAACAGACTGGCGTTGCCCTGTGTACCAGTAGAGAAGCCGAATCATTCGTCACCTAACTGCATCACGGAAGTAACTCCTTTCGTCGTCCCCAAGTCGTACCGTTTGAATCCATGTTCGTTCTGTAGTCGTTCAATGGCCGATCCCACAGTCGCAGAGAAAGAACCCTTGTTCTACTGTCCCACCACAGTCGTCACATGATCGTCCAAGGGTCGCACATGAACCGCCATGACGATGTGGTGTCGTAAACCCCGCGTCAGGTGGATGGGATCCCAGGACTCTGGGCTCTGACGGTGATAACACGAGCGACAACAACCCGCCACACACCTGCGCCTCCCACCCCACGGTCGCTCTCACCTGTGGCCGAAATAAAACTCAGTCAGTGATATGAACTCATGATAGACGCTCCTTCTCCTCCACTGTTATGAACTGACGACAAAATCATGCTTCCAATTATAAGATGATTCTATGACATGAAACCTCCTTTAGTGAGAAGTCATTACAAAGCATCAAGCCTGCCATCAGTATGAACTCGCATCACCCAACCCTCGAGTTGTTTTCAGCTCTCTTGACATGACGAAGTACACAATGTTTTGTTCAGCAGCAGACACTCGAGTTATACCACATTTGTGCTCTATTTTCGTACATTTGTGAGCAAATGTTAGAGGACACGTCTGCCAGAATATGTGCTTGGAACTAAGCAGTAGGTGGTAGACGCCGGTGGGTTGTTCACAGCAGCTGCCCTGGGAAATACTATCCTCCTGAAGTGGTTCCAGGAAGACCTCCTTTTACCTCATGAAAACCTGGCTACCAGGCTGAAACTAACGTATGCCCTCCCATTTACCGTAATCCTTTATGATTTATTTCTGATCCTTATCTTTTTATTCACTTTCTTACTTGGGCTATTCCCTTTATGACTCCCGGAAGGAGACATATTGTTTTTTGCTGTTTCTTTATCTTTCTTTACAACTGTCAAGGTTTTTCGACATACATTCATTTTAGGACCGATTGACTGAAAACTTGTGAGTCATGAACCTTGGTTCAGAACCCGACGACAACTCTTTTTATGTATAGGATGTTGTCAGATTCCCGTCCTGAGTCCAGACTGATTTGATTTTTTTTTCCCTTTTGTACCTCATGTGCACGCAGGTTGCTGGCATTCAGTGGAAAAAACATGCAATCTCTGCACCTCGCACATAACACTGGACAACATGTAACTCACACAACTCTATGTGCATAATGGCAAAATCTCGTCGTTATTAAGCGTCTCTCTCTCTCTCTCTCTCTCTCTCTCTCTCTCTCTCTCTCTCTCTCTCTCTCTCTCTCTCTCTCT
>JAUUDY010594342.1:0-10115 GCA_032361765.1 Panulirus inflatus | reverse complement strand
CACACGCCAATGTGAATAATATCACTTAATACATCTAATAACATAATAACGATTCTGTTTCTGTTGATACCAACACAGCTACAGTAGATGTATTCATACAGCAACAGCAGATGCAGTGCTGTGCTACAGCTGTATAACTACAATATCAGCTACTAACTTTTCTGTTGCCATCATGGCAACTGGTGTTGCTTCGGCCACACTTACTCTGCTTCTTGGACTCTTACAGCGTCTTATTCTCCTGCTTTTGTTCCCTCATCTGAGACGCTGTGAGGCAACAAAGTGTTTCGTATCTTGAAGATACTTTTTTTCTTATGAATGAACTTTATCTAGTCAGAAACTCATTCACGGATTCACGTCTGACGGCATATGAACGTTTCGAGTTTCCTTCACCATCATCATCCTGGGTCTTTATTGTCACACTTTATCTCAAGTGAAGCTTCGAAAAGTTTTGAATGAAACTCCGCCGCTTCGCCCGTCCGCGACCAGGCCATCCCCAATCCCGCGCGAGGTTGGGTTAATGTGTGAGGCTGGAGCCTCGCCTGGTGTCGTCACCTGCCCTCAGATAACGGAGAGGACCGAGTCACTCTGGCGGGAGGGATACCCAGTCGTAACTCACGGTAATGACCGCTGCCCTGACGCATCGCCGCTACCGAACCCAGTCCCGCGATTGTTCGGATCTGAAGCTTGATTAGCGAACCGTGAGCCTCGACCTGAAGCTGATTTGTTAGCTCGATAGCGAAGCACGATCCGTCTGGGGGAGGGGGGTTGAATGCCCTAATGGTGAATCCTCGTCACTGGGCTGCCTCAGAAGCAGAAATTCATTTGATATATTTGAGGAGATTTGGTGGAACAGAACACTTGCTGCGGGTGTCTGACGGATGTTGCATCGGGTGTTCTGTTATGTAAAGGTCAGGGAGGTGTGGTCTGGCAGCGCAATGGGTCAGTCACCTGTTGGAGACGGCTGTTATAGGGTTAGGCAGGTGTCAGGCCATACGAGTAGGTAGGTTTCAAGCAGGCGTGCAGGTGTTTGGTCAAGCTAGTGTGGAGTCGGGCAGGTGTTAGGTCAAGAGAGTTGTTGGGTCTGGTTGGCGGGTATCTGGTTAGGCGAGGTCAGGTTGGTGTTGCGTGAGATCAACATACGAACAAACAGGTGCTGGACTGCATAGGTGTCAGGTCAAACGAGTGTTGGGGGGGTCATCAAGGTGTCAAGTGCGCTATGTGCTGAGTCAGGCTGAGTTAGGGTCAAGGCAAGTGCTGGAACCTGGTAGAAGTGGCCAAATCACGCCGAGCCTCGGTGAGACCTTGCAATCTCACCAACTTCCAGAACTAAAAGACGTGGCCAGCTAACCATTACGTGTAAAGCTACATCACAAAACATGCACGATGTTTGCACTATGCGTTACATATCCTCTCTTTCTCATAGGTTGTCTCTTCTTCCAGTCCACGGGTGTAGGCACTCTTTGTTCTGAAGCCATTCGGGCTAATGGCCTGCCGTATCGGACATGATAATACTCTCCTTCGTTTGTGTCTCTCACTCAGGTCTTATCTCCGCCCTAAATCAATCGCCTCTGTTCATGAGGAGAAGCGCTCCTTTGTTGTCCTCTTCATTCACAGACGGAGCCTCCTGGCCTTTGACCAAACCAATAGCTGGCAAATTCTGTTTCACCACCTACCTTCCCTTCGCTTTACCGCACCGACGCTGCTACAGCTGTTTCTCCTATCTATCAGACTAATATTTTCTCTTTTCTCTCCTATCCCCATCTGTGGATGACTGACATTTCCCAAACCCCACAGCCCCATGCACTCCTCTGCAAGTTCTTTTCGTGTGGTCCAAAAACCAAGCGTCTGCTTCGCTCTTTGCTTAAAAGCCAAAATTTTCATTCGTCTTAGAAACCTGCATTAGTGTAGCCACCCCGCAAGACGGGTAGAAATCAAAACAATCGAACAGAGGTTGGACAGGATCGGGGCAGACAATCCCTCCAACCGCTGCTCGACTGTTTACATTTGTACTGTCTCTAAAGCCTTTTAATCTCCACACGAAGTCCTTATCCTTAAGCATCTCGCAGACTTCTTCCTGATCATCAGTATTTTTTTTTCTTTTTTTAGGTGAGATCCAACAGTGATATCATGTCCTGAGTGACTAATTCCCGGTTACTCTTTCTCAAAAATTATAGGAAGTCTGGAGACGAAGCCTCTGACACCCCTTCTTTTCGCTTTCCTCCTTCATTCCGTTCTCTCGCATCCTGCCTTCTCTTTGTAAGATGTGTTTGGATCACACTCCCCTTCTTTCCTTAGTAGCAACGGCATTCCTTTGCATTCTTTTTCCTGTTCCCTAACCTCTTCCTCCCTTTTCATATGAGATATTCTTTCCTCAACAATTGCTCTATATTACACATAAGCTGATAAATAAACTACTAAATCATCTCTGTATTCCTCCATTTCCTTCAGAACTGCTGCCATCTTTTCGTGTTCGATTTGCTTCTCTTCCCGTCTTGTTTTTGTCAATGCAAATATGGATAGGGTTTTCCAATATGGAAGACGTAAGTTAGTTAAGCATAATGACTATAAAACTCTATTTTTCTACAGCTCCTCTAGACACTTCCATTTCCCCTTGATGATCTTCTAACTTCACCACTTGACCTTGTAAATCAACTTGGTCTCACCGGAACCTCTAACATGTCTTGGAGACCCAGAATTACATATCTGGGGAGATTCTGACTCTATGTACTTACCTAACAGAGTCGAATCTAAAGCAATCTGCCTTATCAATTCTCTCTGTCTAAAATCGAAACGAGACCCATTTTCCCTACTACTGGCAATATTTCCCCCTTTTATACATATTACTTCGGGTTTCAGCTCCCGAGAGCAGGCTGTGTGTTTGCCCCCCCCCCCAGCATTGGCCAAAACACATAATACTTAGCAGTCCATAGCGTCACATGATTCCTGTGCGGTATATAGCAACTCAAGAGTGGGACGTTGTGACGTTTTTCTCTTCTTTCCTTGACCTTGGGAACTCTCAACCTTCGCTTGTTCTCCCAGCGACTACGACCTGCCCTCCCTTTTAAAGAGGTAAATCTAATCCTTCCTCAAACCTCTTTCATTAATCTCCTGCTTTAACCATTCTCTTCTTATTTTGCTCTCTTTCGTGCTTCACTCAAATGAAGATGAAGAACTCTGTGAGTAACTGGAGCTTCCACTATACGAGAGAAAGGATGAGTGGGATGGGTACAGCGGCGAGAGAGGAGGCTGACACGAAGTGGGTGGAGCTGGATAAAGCAGGGGGCATGAAGACGAAGGGAGGAAGAGGGAGAACGGAGAAATGATGAGGGTGAAGAGGAAAGGTGAGATATGAGGAGGTCGAAGGAAGTAATGAGGGAGAAGAAGAGAAAGTGATAGAAAAAAGGATGGCGCAGTCACAGAGAAAGTTTAGTAGGCTTAGATTTGCCCACCAGAAGAGAGAAGAGTGAGGCGTGACCTGATTACAACCTTTAAGCTTTTCAACCAGACTGATGACGTAAAATCTCCTTCCCCGTACAGTGCAAGTAGATAACTACACACACACACACACACACACAAATAAAGAGAGGAGAGAGAGAGAGAGAGAGAGAGAGAGAGAGAGAGAGAGAGAGAGAGAGAGAGAGAGAGAGAGAGAGAGAGAGAAACCGTAACACTGTCTTCGAGTCAACGAGTGAGTTGTCCTCCCTTCCATAATTTTGGCAACTAAGAAAGCTCGGGGAAAAAAAAAAAAAATATATGGTGGAGAGAAGACCACATACCTGAGAGCCGTAGTTGTCGCCCAAGGTGGAGGAGGGTGGAGCGTTGGTGTAGATGAGATGGTGAAGGTCTGGTGGGAGGCACTGTGCAATACTAGCAGGGAGGCCGGACTTCAGCTGTGGTCCTGTGAGGCCACCCGCTAAACCACCAGTCAAACTGGAGCTGCGCAGCCCAGTGCCCGGGTGACCTGACCACAAGCAACCACATATATTTATTCAGTAAATACAGTAAACCAAAATCTTACGTGCTAAAAAAAGATATATAATTATATTTATCAAAAACAAATAAAACAAAAGAATTCATCTCAAACGCCATGGTTTCTTCCAAGTTCAAAACAAACAAAGTTTTCGAATTGTATTTCCCGCAAATGTAAATTGACTACCTTTCTTTCCCAGTCTGAGTCTTCCTAACCTAAATATTGTCAAAGGTTCAGTTCTGCTCACATTCGTCTGGAAATAGTGTTCGAAATTTTCCAACAGTTCAGTACTGAACGTGAACATTCCTAAGAGGGTCATGTGTTAAGTGCGTTTTATATGGGATTGTGATCCAACTGTTTATGAAGTGTTATTATATTTATTATTGTATCTTAGAAGTTGCCTGCGTGGACGTCAGTCATATTAAACACATTATCACAGTTTTATAACATTGCTGATGAATAGAGATGATGAAGACCTGATTTCAAGAAGGCAGCAGTGATAAACTATGTATTGGTATACAAGATGAAATAACTATTAGGAACATTAGATGAATATCACGATTAATTAAGGAATAATTGAACTTCTTTACGATCTTATTGATTTATTGATATACTAAAGAAGAGAATTCTTGATCAAAGCCTAAAGGATAGACTGAAACATTTCTTCCTGCCTTTTTTTACTTGGCTTAATCAATTAGTTCCTGTCATATCCATAGGAATGATCCAACTGCAATTCCAACACTAGAACTCTAATTCACCATACAATCCAGCATTTAGACATAAAAACAACCCTATTTAAGATATCTCTTCATGAAATAAATATATATTCATAAAAGATTTTCTCACTAAGATTTCTAGTATCATGAAACTCGAATGAAATTAAATCTCATCATACAACAGTTGGTCCACCCACGTCCCCTCACCTGTAGATCACTGGATAACTTACCTGGGATGCCCAGTGCTGAGCCCGGGCGTGTAGGCAGCGTTATGTCGGGCATCTTCGAGATGTTGGCAAGGTTAGTCATGCTGGACGAGGGTCTGGCCAGGGCGAGAGATCCTCCCACCATCCTACCCGTAGAGCTGGTCGTGCCATCCAGCGAAGACTGGCGACCCAGTTGAGACCTAAACCAAGGCCAGAACGTCCACTGCTCAGTCAGGGGAGCCATTTATTACCTCATAAACTCTACCAAACAGCTAGTTATCGGAGGAGATGCAATGTTAGGAGGTTAGGGTAAAGATTTGAATGTGATAAAACCACGTCATGAAGGGTTTAGAGAAAGATATAGTGATCCCCCCAACCATCATTGAGGATGAGAGATCGAAATCGTAAATAGTATGGGAAAATATATATAAAAAAAAAACATCTCCAGGTAACAGTATTAAAATATTTTAGAAATAAGTGTCCCAAACATGCAGTCATTTTTTTTTAATTATTTCCCTAACGTTTTCTTTTCCCATTCTTCTCTCCATCTTTCTTCTAAGTACCAAGAGACATTGAGGTTGATCCGTTTCCTCTATAAATCTTTGAACTAAAATACATTTGGACAATATACATATGAGGATAACACAGGGGAGAAAGACAATAATGAGGACAGCAGAAGCAAACAGTTTGGTAAGACGACCTGATGTGGTCTTTACCAGCAAAGCAAAGCGTTGCTCCTCTTTATGATGGGGGAACAGGGAGGGTTGTGGCTGCTCCTGACCCCCGAGCACAGACACATGTGGCTATATTATGAATGTTAATTGTAGAAACATCAGTGGGGACCAGTTCACCAGTGGGGACTAACTCATCAGTGGGGATTTATTCAGTAAGTCACTAATTCATCATCGTTTCTTATTACTTTTTGAATTCGCGCGTGAATATATTCTTTTTTTGTTTTTCTTCGTATACTCTTAAGTAGCTAGTTTTGAAAAGGCTTAACGAGAATATTGTGTGTACTTTACTAAAGAGATTATTTACTAACCTGAAAAATAAAAAATTGTCTAATCTATGTAAAGAAAATAATAAAACACAATGATGGAATACAATTCCATAGACTTGAAAAAACACTTGTGAACACTGTTTAGCAGTTCCTACGATCTAAGTGACCAACATCCTACTTCAGCACATGCATAGCAGTTCTGCCTATCTGTGGCTTCCCTAATGATACATGTCGTTTCCACTAGATCACGGGTCAAGAATAGAATACTGGTGCAGTTTCCGTCTTAAAAACAAAGCACACCAAGCAGGCCTTTCATTAATCAGAAGATGCTTTAAAGTTCTTATCAAAGGTTTCATGCACTGAACTTCATACACAAGAACTAGTATAGTTTCCATGGTGCAGAGGGAGAGAGAGAAAGAGATAGAGAGAGAGATTGGGAGAATAAGGGAGACTGGAATCAGATTAAAAATGAAGCACACAACAGTTAACATATTACTGCCACTGCGAAGAAAATGCCACTCTCCGTGTACACAGTATGTAACTTTGACTATCTCAGTGTATATCTGGGCAACTACAGTCTGAAAGAAAAGTAAGAGTAACAAATGAATATCAGACCTGTAATTGATATATATATATGATAAGAAAAAAAATGTTACAAGTCTCATGGGTATCTTTGTGGTGTGGTGGTCTGCGTGATCGACAATGACGCATTGCACGGGCTTTTGTGGGTGGGCGGAGTCGACCCTGCGTGTGTTCGAGTCTTGGACAGGGCAATCGGTCCACTGTTCATCCAGCCGTTCATCCTCCTCTTCTCGGGATTGGTCGATAATTTGGCTACCTAGCTTAGGCTAAGGCATATATATAGTTAATGAGAAAGCCTTTGTGAAATGCCCGAGCGATGGGTTAAACATGGAATTATATCTAATGAGAGCACGTTATTGGACGCCGTGATGAAAGAGAAATCGCTGGTTTTTGTCATCATAAGAAAATGTAGGTTTCAAGTATTCTTACTTCTCTTGCACCTGGTTTTGTACTCTCATGACGAATTTCACTTCATGACCTAGCACTCTTGACCCCCGACTTGCGATGACTTATAATACAGAGCTGCATAGCGTTCGTTGTAGTGTCTTTGATAGTGATTTGCTTAACCACCATTAACCCAGTCTGCAAATACTGTGTATTCAGTGCACAGGACCTTATGACCGAGTAGGCTCAGAGGTTACGATCCAATCCGATGTATCTCCTGCAAGGTCCGTCTGTCCACGAAATTTGGTCAACCCGGCAACAGCTCTTTCCTTCCTTACTCGTCAGAAACTGTGTCGCAAGAGGCCTCTTGTGGCTCAAGCTTCTCGGTCAAAAGTGTTGTGGAATTCCTCAAAAATGACACTCTGGCATGCCTCAGTGTAGTTCGTGTTGTGTAGGGCGTCAGTTCTACAACTCAGCAGTACTAAGGGCGTCTTGCAAGTACTACTACATGTTAGTAGTACTTAGGGTGAGTCTCGTAAATAAGAATAGATTTCCTTCCCATTTAGTTCATTTAGCACATCCTATGCACTCGGGGTTCTGATGGAAAAAAAAAAGAAAACGGATTGGTTAAATGATAGATGAATAGTTTTCAAAGATACAGATCGTTACGTGAAATGGCGTCTGTGGTTAGTCTGGCCTACCTGCTGCATGCAAGTGGATGACTACAGTTCTGTAAAGCTGAGATCAGGCGAGTCACTTCATGGCTTCATCCTCCTCCTCCTCCTCTTCTTCTTCTTCGGGAGACAGAACTAAAACCTTGACCCCCCTCACGGTGAACCGTGCCGTTGTCGTGTTCCACCCAGCCTTTCCTAAGTCAGTCGTATGTATTTATTTTCTTTTTGGTCGTCTTTCCACTTTGTAAGTACATCTGGCCTATGTGATCTCCACTCTAACTGACCAGCGATGAACAGACATACTATTGATTCTCTTTTGTTTCTGTCTCTCATCACTTGTGCCTTTCTATGTTTGTTGTTTCTGACCTGATCACTTGTTTATCTGTATCGGCATATGTCCAACTTGACCACTAGTGTATTGGTATCGGTATGATACCGATCTCTTCTTCTATCGGTATGCGTCCGACCTGATCCTTCACGGTAATCAACACATAAAGCAGACATATAGTACATTTCCACAGATAAGAAATTCACATTCTATTTTCCTCTTCTTTATCCGAAGTCTTTAAATAAAATCATGTGTCCAGGATCACTTATATAAATGTTTTATTAGTCTTCTATACGATATGAAAACCAAATAAAGAATATATCTTTACAAAAATCATGCACGAGAAAAGTTTGGTTTTCCTGTTCAGACACGGAAAGAACGTATATGTATAGAACGTGTACACATATATATATACCAATTTCCTATGTGGTATAATTAGGCTTGACATATCGATACAGTGGCTGTACGAATTTGAAGGAAAAGCGAATTACAGTTGACAATATATTCTCTAATGGATAACCAGGGGAATGCCTAGCCAAATAGCTTCTACAAACTGCATGTTACTAAACACAGAATCTACCATGGGTACTGTCTGTGTATACCGCAACCACTGTTCTCTGTTAGTAATAACTTTACCTGGTGTACAATGGTTTACCTGGTGTACGGTGGTTTACCTGGTGTACCAATGGTTTTATACTTACGATGAGAAAGGAACAGGTAAGCTAAGAATGAGCTCATGGTACTTACCAGCTGTAAAGAATAAAAAGACAGAAAGGACAAACTGACAGACGACAAGAAAAGGCACAGGGAGAAGGGAGGGGAGTCTGTGACACCCACAACGATTGAACCTTCGCCATCGTGTCCAGCTCCACTAACACTCACTCTTGTAGCGCCAACGGCAGAATGATGCTTTACACAAGCATTTGCCCAGGAAAAATATATGTAAATATATATATATATATACATCATATCACCTTCATCAGGTTAACATGATTCGGGCGCAATTGTCTGTTGGTGAAGTAAACTTCGAGAGTATTGTTGGCGCAGAGCGATAACCTAGTTGATCGATGCTGCGGTGTCAGAGGTTGGCTTGGACAAAATATGTATATATATATAATTCCGTGCTCTGAATATTGTACACTGGAGGACACGGAGAGAGTTAGGGCATGTGTGAGGACAGAGAGAGGGGGAAGAGGCATTTATAAAGAGCTTGTGCTTGTAGCCTTTGACATTAGGGTAATAAACAGGGCACAACTGAAAGAACGCTCTGCATTAAGGAACATAAGATCTTTACACAAACACACACACACATAAATGCAAGCCGTCAAACATAAATAAACAGTACATGGATAAACAGATAAGAGAAATAGACACACGTACACAAAAACACACACACGGAGACGTACACAAACACACTGTGATATTGTGATCAGCGTTTCGAGCCACGCATTTCATGGGCCCAAGTTCGAGTCTCTGGTATTGGATTTGGTTCACTGCCAATCCATCTTTTCATCTTCCCTCTGGAGTTCCTTGCTCGTGAGACGAGTCAACGTGAGGGAAAACTATTAAGTGAAAATGAAGAGATAAAGAATGACACTAAAAGGCTTAGGGAAATTATCCGAGATTATTGAAACAAACAGAATCAAAAGCTATCATAGCTGCAGAGAGAAATAAATAAACAGAAGGATCAAAGAGGAAATCAAATATGAAAAGTACTTTTAGATCGGAGAGGAAATCAGAAACTTAGAAAATAGAATCGAAGAGCATTACACAAAACCAAACCAGTTGAGGGGATTCTGAAAGTCTATCACTCGAGGAAGGTATATGACAGAAATAATGAAAAAAAAAAAAATCGGAGAGCCTTTTCTGTTTGTCCCAGAAACTGTTCCAATTTAGCGGGAAAAAGTAACCTGATATTATTGTTGGAGTTATGATGACGAAGTGTACCACAGACATAGGATCTCACCTGCTCTGTTCAGTGGAGGACAACATAGCACGGAAGGAAAGACAAGGCAAAAATAAAAGAAAAAGGGATTGATCCTTCCAACAACAGATGTTACGTAGTGTGTCTAGGGTATTAGGGCATTGTCTGTGACGTTACTCCCGATTGCAAGACACATTTAATGTGTCAACGGAGGAGTTAAGAAGCAAATCGAGTCGTCTGGAATCCTTCGTTCACATTTTAGGAAACTGGACATAAGGAAGGATTATGTGGGATCGAATACGAAGCTGAATGGAGTTGCTTCACTCCATGC
>JAUUDY010594321.1:0-10116 GCA_032361765.1 Panulirus inflatus | reverse complement strand
TTTCCGTTGTAGTGGGACCATCATCATCGTGCTGGCCGTTGTGGCGTGAGTATCATTATCATCATCATGCTGGCCACTGTGATTTGAGCAGCATCATCATTCTGGCAGTTGTGATGTGAGCAGCAGCATCATACTGACCGTTGTGGTATGAGCTGCATCATCATGCTAGCCATTGTGGTGTGATCAGCACCATCATGCTGGCCGTTGTGATCGCTGTGGTTGAGGATCATCATGTTTACCGTTGTGGTTTGAGCATTATCATACTCATTGTTGGGGTGTGAGCAGCTTCATCATGTTCATCGTCGGGGTGTGAGCAGCATGATCATGTTCATCGTTGGGGTGTGTGAGCAGCATCATGTTTTGGTCTGAGGAGCATCACCATGCTGGCCGCTGTGGCTTTAAGAATATTATCATGCTGGCCGCTGTGGCTTGAAGAACATTATCATACTGGCCGTTGTGGTGTGAGCATCATCATCATGGTAGCCGGTAAAGTTGTGACCAGCATCATCATGCTGGCCGTTGTGGTTGGAACATCATCATTATGGAAGCCGGTAAGTTATGAGCACCATCATCATGCTGCCCACGCTGATATGTCCATGCTGATATGTCCATGCTGACCGTTCTTTTGTGAGCAGCGTCATCATGCTTGCCGCTTTGGTGTGAACACCATAATCCTGCTGGCCGTTTTGGTGTGACCTTTATGAACTGAGCAGTATCATCATGCTAGTAGTGTGAGCAGCAGCTTCTTGCTTTCCGTTGTAGTGTGAGCATCATCATTCTGGCCGTTGAGGTTCCTGTACTACTAGTGCCATTGTGGTGTGAGCATCATTATTCCATTATTCTGTTACTCTTTAGCAGAAGCATCATGCTGTCCGTTTTGATGTGAGGAGGATCATTATGCTGACCGTTTAGGTGTGAGAAGCATCATTTTATTGGCCGTTGTGGTGTGAGCAGCATCATCAAGCTGGCCCTTATGGTTTGAGAAGCAGCATCATGCTGGCCGTTCCGTTGTGATTAGCATCTCCATACTGACCGTTATGGTGTGAGCAGAATTATCGTATTGTACGATGTGTGAGCTCCAGCATCATGCTGGCAACATCATCATGCTGGCCGTTGTGATGAGCGGAATCATCATTCTGATTTCTGTGGTTGAGGATTATCATCATGCTTACCGTTGTGGTGTGAACATCATTATCATGTTCGTCGTTGGGGTGTGAGCAGCAGCATCATGTTGTCTGAGGAACATCAACCTGCTGGCCGTTGTGGTGTGAGCATCATCATATTGGTCATTAAAGTGTGGGCAGCATCTTGCATGCCGTTTTGGCGTGAGCATCATCATCATGCTGACAATTGTGGTGTAACCATTATCATCAAGCTGGCCACTTGTAAACAGCATCATCATGTACGCCATTTAGGTTTGAAAAGCAGCATCATGGCCGTTCCGTTGTGAGCAGCATCTCCATACTGACCGTTATAGTGTGACCAGTGTACGATGTTGTGTGAGCAGCAATATTATTCTGCCCGTTGTGCTGTGAGCTCCAGCATCATGCTGGCTGTTTTGGTGTAAACAACATCATCATGCTGGCTGTTGTGATGAACGGCATCATCATTCTGATCGCTGTGTGACCGTTATGAAGTGACCAGCTTGGCCGTTAAAGTGTGAGCATCATCATGCTGGCCGTTGTGGTGTGAACAGCATCAACTGCACGCCATATGCCATGTAGGTTTGACAAGCAGCATCATGCAGGCCATTTTGGAGTGAGCAGCATTATCATCCTCAGAGCTATGGTTTCAGCAGCAGCATCATGCTCACAGTTATAGTTTGAGCAGCTCGATATTGGCCTTTGTTGTGTGAACAACATCATCATACTGGCCGTTGTGTTGTAAGCATCATTATGCCTAAGGGTGTGGTTTGAGTGGCATCATCATGCTCATCGTTGTGTTGTTCTGGTGTGAGTATAATCATCTTCCTAACCGTTTTCTTGTGAGCATCATCATCATGCTGGCCGTTGTGTTGCGAGCATCATCATCATACTGGCCGATATGGTGTGAGCAGCGTCATCATGCTGGCCAAAATGGTGTGAGCAGCCTCCTCATAGTGGCCGTTGTGTCTTAAGCAGCAGCATCATTTTAGCCGATGTGAAGACAAAATCATGTTGGCTATTGTGCTATGAGCAGGAGCATCATGCTAGTCGTTTTCGTGCAAGCTATCAGCATCATGCTGGCCGTTGTTAGCAGCATCATCATTCTGGACATTCTGTTGTTAGCATCATCATCATTCTGGACATTCTGTTGTTAGTATCATCATCATGCTGGCCATTGTAGGGTGAACATCTTCATCATGCTGATAGTTGTGATGTGAGCAGCATCTAGGCAGTTGTGGTGTGAGCATCATCATTCTGTTCATTGAGGTTTGAGCACCATCATGCTGGCAGTTTTGGTATGAGCAGCATCATCAGGCTGCTTGCCGCTTTGATGTGAGCAGCATGATTATGCTAGCCGATGTGGTTTTAGCAGTATCATTATCCTGGCTGTTGTGGCTATTGTTGTGTAAACAGCATCATCAAGCTGGCCCTTTTGTTTTGAGCATCATCATCATACTGGCCGACATGGTGACCGTTGTGTTGTGAGCGGCATCTCCATTACTGACCGTTATGGCGGGAGCAGCATTATCATACTGTCCGGTTTGGTTTGAGCCGTTGTGATGTCAGCATCATCATTATGTTGGTAGCTATGCTGTGAGCAGCAGCATCATGCTTGCCGTTATAGTGCATCCTCATCATGTTGTGCGACCAACAGCATCATGCTCTCCGTTGTGGTGTGATTAGCGTCATCATACTGGTCTCTGTGATTTGAGCAGCATCATCATGCTAAACATTATCGTATGAGCAGCAGCATCACGTTGGCCGCTTTGGTGTGAAAATCATCATGCTGGCCGTTGTAGTTTGAGCAGCATCATCCTGGCTGTTTTGCTGTGAATAGAAGCATCATGTTGACCGCTGTGGTCTGACCAGTATCATCATGCTTACCGTTTCCGTGTGAGCAGCATCATCATGCTGTCCGCTGAGATCTGAGCATCATCATCATTGTGGCCATTTTGGTGTGAGATGCATTATCATGCTGACCGTTGTGGCGTGAGCAGCATCATCATACTGGCCGTTGTGATGAGCAGCATTATTTCTGATCGTTGTGGTTTGAGCATCATCATCATGTTCATCGTTGGGGTGTGAGCAGCATCATCATGTTTGGTCTGAGGCCATTGTAGGGTAATCTTCATCATGCTGATAGTTGTGATGTGAGTATCATCATCATGCCGGCTGTTTTACTGATGATGATGCTGGCCGTTGTGGTGTGTCTCGTTATCATCATGCTGGTGTGACCAGGAATATTATGCAGGACTTTGTGAAGTGAACAGTTACGCTTTGAGCAGCATCATCTTGCAGCAACATTATGTGAGCAGCATCATGATGCTGGCCACTCTGACCTTCATTATGTTGACCGTTGTGGTGTGAGCACCATCATCACACTGGCCGTTGTGGTGTGAGCATCATCATGTTGTGGTGTAAGCAGTATGTGATCTTAGCAGCACCATCAGTCTGGCCGTTGTGGTATGAGCAGCAGCATCATGCTGTGCGCTGTGGTGTGAGCAGCAGTATCTTGTTGGCCGCTGTGGTGTGAGCAGTATCATCACACTGGCCGTTGTTGTGTGTAGAGCATCATCAAGCTGGCCTTGTTTTAGCAGCAGTATCATGATGGCTGTTGCGTTGTGAGCAGCATAACCATACTGACCATTTTGGTGTGAGCAGAATCATCAGAATGCAATGGTGCAAACAGCATCATTATTCTGACCGCTGTGATCTGAGCAGCATCATCATTCTAGCCGTTGATGTGACAAGCATCATGTTGATCGTTGGTGTGTTGGCCGTTGTGGTGTGTAGAGCATCATGATCGCAGCAGTATCATCATGGCTGTTGCGTTGTGAGCAGCATAACCATTTTGGTGTGAGTAGAATCATCAGAATATCTGGTATGGTTTGGCCGTTGTGGTGTGAGCATCGTCATCATGGTGGCCGTTGTGATGTTAGCTTTATCATTATGTTGGCTGTTATACTGTGAGAAGCATCATCACGTCGGCAGTATCATTCTGGCTGCTGTGATGTGAAGAGAATCATCATGCTGGACGTTGCTTGCTGTTACGGTATTAGCATCATCATGCCTACCGTTTTGTTGTGATCAGCATCATCATGCTGGTCGTTGTGATTAGAGCATCATCATACTGGCCGTAGTCGTGTGAGCATCATCATCATGCTCACCGCTGTGATCTGAGTAGCATCATCATTCTGGCTATTGTGGCTGTTGTGAAGTGAGCAGCATTAGCACGCTGGCTGCTGTGTTGTGAGAATCATCATGGTAGCTGTTGTGTGATGAACATCATCTGTGATCTGAGGAGCATCATCATTCTGGCTGTTTTGGTGTGAGCTGTAGCATCATCTTGGCCGTAGTAGTGTGAGCAGCATCATCATTCTGATCTTTTGGGGTGAGAATGACCATCATGTTTACCGTTGTTGTGTGATCATCATCATGCTGAAAGTTGTGGTGTGACCATTATCATCATGCTAGCCATTTTATTTTGACCAGCCATCATATAGGCCGTTGTGAAGTGAGCAACGTCATCATCTTGCACGCCGTTGTGATGATGCTCACACGAGTATCATCATCATGCTTGTCGTTGTAGTTTGAGCAATAATATGTTGGCCTTTGTGGTGTGAGCAGCACCATCATGCTGGCAGTTGTGGTGTAAGCGTCATCATTCTCACGCTGGCCGCTGTTGTGTGAACATCATCATGCTGGCTATTGTAATGTGAACTGTAGCATCATGCTAGCTGCTTTGGCGTGAAAAGCAAGATATGCCTGGCCGTTATGGTTTGAGAATCATCATAATGCTCGTTGTGGTGTGAGCACCATCATGCTGAACGTTGTGGTGTGAGCATCATCATCATGTGAACAGCATCATATAAGTTGCCATTCTGGTGTAAGCGTCATCATCATTCTGGCCAATATGGTGTGAGCAGTATCATCATGCTGGCAGATGTTATGTGAGCATAAACACCATGCTTGTCGTTGTGGTGTGAGCAGCAGCATTTTGACTGTTTTGATGGCTGCTGTGGTATGAGCAGAATCATCATACTGGCCGCTGTGGTGTGAGCAGCATCATCATGCTGGCCGTTGTTGTGTGAGCATCATTATCATGCTCGCCGTTGAGGCGTACGCAGCATCATCATGTTGGCCATATCAGAAGCATCACCATGCCTGACTATGTGATGTCAACATAATCATCATACCAGCATTTGCGGTGTGAGCTGCGTCATCATGCTGGCCATTCTGGTGTGAGCTTCAGCATCATGTCGACCATTGTGATGTCAACTTAATCATCATGTTGAATGTTGTGCTGTGAGCAGCATCAACATGATGGCCACTTTGTTGTAGGCTATGTTATCATCGTGTTTAGCCATTATTGGTGTGTCGTTATGATGTGAGCATCATCATCATTACTGGCTGTTGTGGTTTCAGTACCATCATCATGCTGTGGTGTGAGCAGTATTATGTTGCTAGACTATATGGTTCGAGCAGCATCAACTATGTTGTGCGAGCTTCATAATCGTGATTTGAACATCATCATCACACTAGCCGTTGTTGTTGAGCAGCATCATCATGCTGACAGTTATGGTTTGAGTCGTTGTCGTGTGAGTAACATCATTATGCTGGCCGTTGTGGTTTGAGCAGCATCATCATGCAGAACACTGTGATCTGCCTGGCCGTTGTGGTGTGAGGATCATCATCATGCTGGCTATTTTGGTGTGAGCAGCAGCAGCATGTTGGCCATTGTGAGGAAAGAAACATCACCATATTGGTTATTTGTAATGTGAGTAGCATCATTATGATGGCAGTTATGGTGTGAGCAGGAGCATCATATTGGCCGTTGAGGCATGAATAGCATCAAGCTGACCGTAATTGTGTGAAAAGCATCATTATGCTGGCTGCTAAGGTGTGAACAGCATCTTGCTGGACTATGTGGTGTGATCATAATCAACATGCCGGCCGTTTTCGTCATAGCAGTAACTTCATGCTGACCGTTCTTCTGTGAGCTTCATAGTCATGGTGGCCATTGTGCTTTGAGCATTATCATTACACGCCGTCGTTATGTGAGCAGCATCATCATATTCACTGCTGTGATCTGAGTAGCATCATCATGCAGGCTGCTTTGGTTTGAGCAGCATCATTATAATGGCTGCCGTAGTTTGAGCATGATCATCATGCTGAACGTTTTTCCTGGCCGTTGTTGTGTGAACATCATCATTATGCTGGCCAGTTTGTTGTGAGTAGCATCATCATGTTGGCCGTTGTTGTGTGAGTATCATCATTATGCTGGCCAGGTTGTTTTGAGCAGCATCATCATGTTGGCCGTTGTGGTTTGAGCTGCAGCATCATACTGAACGTTGTGATGTGAGCAGCAGCATCATGATGACCGCTGTAATCTTAGCACATCATTCTGGTTGTTGTAGTGTGAGCAGGAAAATCATGCTTGCCGCTCTCGTGTGAACAGCATTATCAAGCTGGCTGTTTTGGTCTGAGCACCACCATTATGCTGAGTGTTATGAAGTGAGCAGCATCATTATGCTGGCTGTTGTAGCGTGAACATCATTCTGGCCGTTGTTGCTGGTTGCTGATTTTGGTGTGACCAGCAACATCATGAAGGACGTTGTGGAGTGAGCAGCATTATCATTCTCAGAGTTATGATTTGAGCATCATCATCATGCTAACTGATTTAATGTGAGCAGCATTATCTTAATACAGCAACCACAGGAACTTCTGCAAGATTAGGAAGATGTTTGTAATCTGGACTGTCACCTTTTCACGTAATCTCTAACTTAAAATTTCTAACTCACACTGTAAGTGTTGATACTGTTGTATCACAACTCCTTGTTGAGTTACTGAAATATAGGGTATAAGGCCGTAGAATTAGGGTAATGTTTTAGCGAGAGATGTCTTTGTTGTTTTTTGTTTCGTTAAATGTAATCTGTTGAGTCTGTAGAACTTATGTTATTTGATCAAAACTATATATGAAGTCAATGTGATTTTGAAGAGATTGACTTTGTTCTTTCTAAATTCAAAATTAATTTGAATGTATGTCAAATTTAATTGGGTTTATTGCTAAATGCCTTTCAACATAGTATGTCGTCAGTAATACAATATTTCAATAGGATATCAATCTCACGATTTTACCTTTAAAGTTTGGGTAATGCTCTTCACTTTGATAATGACTTTTTTCAGTCTCACTGTGGAGAAGAAAGTGCATTAAGTTTTCTCTCGGATGGGCTTAGCATTCCTTCTCGGAGGTTGATCTCTGCAGCTTTAAACACACTAGAGAAATTAGGCATGGTAAAATCAGACCATAAACAGTCAACTGAAACCCTAACTGCTCTGGGACATCGTGTTGTACATTTTTCAACTACACCTCACTTGTCAAAAGCCCTTGTTTATGCTTCTGTTTTCAGGTAGGTATATGATACATTTCTTTGGCATAAACATTAGTCATAAAATCTCATTTGATTATTCATTTCAAATAATGCTTTTGCATGTCTAACACTCAATTGAGTAGACTTACAGTAACTGAAGTATACATAGCAAATAGCATTCCTTAGTTTGTGCTGATTTGGAGCTCTGAAGTGTTAAGCTAGCCTCAGCCTATATAATTTTATAATTCATAAAAGTATAATGATTAATTGTTGTCATTAAAGGCTTCTGTACTTTTGTGTAAATATTTCCCCTTTTTTGCAATGTGATTATGGACACTTGAGTTATCGTAAATGTTATGAAATAATACAGCATAAATTCCCAGTGGGAGAAAAGGGCAGCTGTTTGGATGTCTGATCAGTACAGTGGAAGTGAGGGTGAAGATTTGTGGAGTTTTTTGGTAAAAAGGAAATTAATTGGGTGAGAAAAGGGTGATAAAAGAGAGTGAGCTTTTAAAAGAGTCGTGTGTGAAGGAATAGAATGGCAAAAGTTGAGAGTAAACAAAGGTTGGGGAGTAGGCGCGGAATGGACAGTAATTAGAGAAGCAGTGCTAGTATGTATAAGAGAAGTGTGCAATATATAGAAGGTGGGAGGTGGGCAGGTGAGAAATGGTAGAGTGGTGGGATGACAAATGAGATTTGGGATAAGCGAATATTAACATACTTCAGGGAGAGTGAAATGTTTTGGAAGGAGGTTAACAGAGAAAAAGAAGAAAACAAATGGGAGCATCTGTGAATGGGACAAATTGGGAAATGGTGGCAGACAGTTATGAGGTGAAAAGGAGATAGAATGAGTATTTTGTTTGAAGGATTATTGAACATGTTTGATGATAGGGTGGCAAAGGTTGTTTTGGGGTAAAAAAAGTATGAGAAGTGAAAAAGTCATGGAAAGTGATTTGGTTAAAAGAGAAGAGGTGTTAAAAGCCTTGCATAAGATGAAATGTGGCAAGTTGGCTTAAGTGGATGGTATTGCATTGAATTTTTTAAGAAATAGGATTGACTGTGTTGTAGATCAGTTAGTTAGGATTTTTGATATATTTATGGATCATGGTGGGGTGCATGAGGACTAGTGCAATGTTTGTATAGTGCCACTGTATAAAGGCAAGTTGAAAAAGGTGTGTTTGGATTACAGAGGTATAAGTTTGTTGAGTGTACCTGTGAAGTTGTAAGGAAGAGTAGCAATTGAATGGGTGGTGACATGGACAGACCATGAGATTGAGGAGGAACATTGTGGTCTCAGGTGTGGTAGAGGATGTGTAGATCAGGTGTTTACTTTCGAGAATGTGTGTTAGAAATACTTAGAGAAACAAAAGAATTTGTATGTGGTATTTATAGATCTGGAGAAGCATACCAAGAAGGTTGATAGAAATGCTGTGTGGAAGATGTTACTATTATATGGTGTGGGAAGGAAGCTGTTAGAAGTAGTAGTGGGTTTTTAGTAAGAGAGTAAGGCATTTGTGCAAGTAGGTAAAGAGGAAGGTGAATGGTTCTAGGTGAAGGTGGGTTTGTGGCAGGGACGTGTGATGTCACCATTAATTTATTTGTGGATGGGGTAGTGAGGAAGATATATGCAAGGGCTTTGGAGAGAGTGAAAGGTATGCAGTCAATAATGGGTTAGGGGGCTTGGGAAATGATTCAGTTGTTTGCTGCCCATGATACAGGGCTGGTGGCAGATTCAGGTGAGAAGCTGGAGGACTTGGTGTCTGAGTTTGGGAGTGTGTTTGAAAGGAAATAGTTGAGAGTAAAAGTGAGTAAAAGCATGGTTATTAGATTTTGCATTGTGAAGAGACAGATTAGTTGGAGCATAAGTTTGAATGGAGAAAACTTGAAGGAAGTGGTCTGTTTCAGATACCTGGGAGTGAACCTGGCAGTAAATGGAACCATAGAGGCAGAGGTAAGCCATAGGGTAGGTGAGAGGGGGAAAGGTTCTGGAAACATTCAGGAATGTGTGGAGAGAAAGGTCACTATCTGGGAGAATGAAAATGGGTATGTTTTAAGGTTCCAATGATGTTATATGGTTGTGAAACATGGGCCATAGATGGTGAATATGTTGGATATGGAATGTTTGAGGACGGTATGTGGTGTGAGGAGGGTTGATGAAGTAAGTAATGATAGGGCAAGAGAGAGATATAGTAGTAAGAAGAGAGTGGTTGAGAGAGATGAATAGGTTGTGCTGAAATGGTGTGGACATATGGAGAGAATGAGTGAAGATAGGTTGACCAAGAGGATATATGTGTCAGAAGTGGAGGGAATGGACAAGGGGGAAACCAAATTGGAGATGGAAAGATGGAGCAAAACAGATTTGAGTGCTTGGGACCTGCTTGCTGGAAGGTGAAAGGTGTGCATGGTATAGAGTAAGTGAAGCTTTGTCTTCATTTGTTCCTAGCACGTACCTTGCTAACGGAAACAGCGAGCATGTGTGAAAGAAAAAAGTTTTCAAAAATGACATTGAATATAGTGACTAACCTACTATGGCTTTCACTGGCCGTGTTACACTGTTTTTCGCAAGTAATTCCGAAACGAATTGTCGGAACAGTATGGTA
>JAUUDY010594310.1:0-10117 GCA_032361765.1 Panulirus inflatus | reverse complement strand
GAACATGACATTCGAACGGCCTTGTCAATTGTTGAAACGGATTGGCGGTCGAGTTGGAATCTTTGTCTGATGCCAAAGACTCCTTTCTTTCTTCCCGTTTCTGTTGGGTTATATATAAAATCCCCTGGGCTTTGGGGTCTTTTGAAAGCCGGGTTAACAGAGAAGAAAGGGAGATTACGCTGGAACTACAACCCCAAGTCATTCTCATTCCAAGCTCAATTTAAAACGAGGAAGACATAATGAACGGTTCGTATTATGTCGAACTGTGTTATTGGCTGTATATTTATCCTGTACAAGAAGGCCCACCTGTGGTTTAGGATGGTCCAGATCGGGCCATGCTGGTCCATATCAGTCCATCATTAGGTAAGCCAATTCTATAGTTTCCGTTACACACCTCTAGCCATAAGGATAAGTGGTCCAGCCCGGGCCATTAGTGGTCCAGGCGGGATGCTAAATTGGTACATAACTCACCTCCTGTCCCCGACCATCACTGTACGTAGTCCAATGGTCCAGCCCAGGCCGCCACAGCTGCAGCTTGTACTGCTTAGCAAACTCGAGTCCCTGGCCGTTGCCAAACCTGCCCTGGACCTCGACCTTGGTGACGATGTGTAGGCCCCCGAGGTTGACCTCCAGGTACTGGTCACCTTCCCTGTACACCATCTCCCTCGGGCACCAGGCTCCTCCTCCAAGCTCCACATGCGCCCTGTACAAAAGGGAATGAGAAAAAGCAAAATCAGTAAACCCGTAAATACATTCATACATGATGTAATACACATGAGGTAAACATCAGTACACTAAGACGTTGAACTAATGAAGGTCTTCCGCAACCAGGTGTTGTGTTTTTAAGAGTTTGATGGTAAGATAAATTTTCTTTGGAATGTAAGAAAAAAGAAAGGATGTAGTGAAGACCTTATTTCACAACACTATCTACTATAATGGCGAACTGGGGTTAGAATGCCTTCAGTCTTTCTCCCTCTTTCAGCTAAGGCCTACTCTCTTCTCTAAATAAGAATAGGTCTTCAGTATGGAAGCCTGACTGCCCAGCCCAATGGCTCACCGAAACACAAACGGAAATCTGAGTTGATCCTAACCCAACCAAAAGTAATATCTGTTATCGGCAAAACCTTATTCCCTCCTAACCAGAATCCACACATTCTCCTCGCCAACCCTAAAAGGAAGGAACCTCAAAAAATACCTCCTAATATTGTTCAGCCACAGTCGCGTTCCTGTATCGTTCTCTACACCAGTTAATCACGCTATTTACTACCTCATGTTATGCCGTAGGCAAGACGTAACAGCCACTCTATAATCTTGAATATACTGCAAGTTATACGAGTAAGTAACAAGTTAAAGAGGCGGGCTGAGGAAATTAAGTATTACATGTACATTTACGCCTGTCCTATCAAACTGTTGTTGGTTACAGGGAGTACAGAGGACGTCTTAAGCAGCCGTCTGGTTGGTTCGACGTCAGAGCAAATACTGAAAGGAGTCTTCAGCGCTTGGGTGCTATCGACTTCGGCGGTCAACTGCAGATGCACCATTAGAAGAGTATTCTACATCCCCGTCAGCTGGGGCTTTTTCCTGATTCTTCGCATCCTCGCCGGGAACGTTCGATCGCAGAGGTTGGTTGGGTAAAGGCCCACACACCAGTCTAAGGTATGCTTAGGTCAGGTTAAGAGATCTTCGTCAGGCTCTGGAGAACACTTCCAGTCGTAAATGCCAAGGAGGTAAATTTCTTCCCATTATAATCAAGGTTTACAGATCTGTTAAGTTAGTGCAACGATGAAGGACCTTTTTTTTTTTAATCCAAAACCATCGTAAAGTATACACAAGGAAAGGTAAAGGTTCCTGTCCAAACTGTAGAGGCTGAAGACTTCAGAAAACATCGTAAGGTAATGCGTGACCAGATTCTCCAAGGACACGGTAAGAACATAGTCTGAGACCAAGAGTCTTGCATCATGTCTGGAAGATGGCTGCTTTCCATGAATGCCTTCCCATTCAAATGCTTCTTTGATTTTAACAGTCATCATATTTCTACCTCTCCTAAATACTGAAACTTAGTCTCAACATATTTATACTGCGAGTTGTTCCATTCATGATGAAGAAAGTCTATGTATCATAATTTATTGGAGGTTTTTAACTTGCTCTGTCGTGCTCACAATCACTAATGATCCAAAGAACGAAAACTGTTATCATTCTGACATATCTTTTTTTCTGTGCTGCGTGGACTGTGTGTGTTGTTCCCTCTCTACCCTCATCCACCTAATGACCTGAGCAATGAATGTGTGTGGCTCTTTCTTAGACAGATCAGTCTCCAGGCAGAGAAAACAAACTTCATCTACAGGCCATCTTTTTTACGCCTTTACGAGGATGTTCTCTCCCTAAGAGCGTTTTCCTACTCTCGTTCTCTTGCGGTTGGCAGAATGATGGTAACACAGTGTGTAGGTGGGTATGTACAAGTCCATATGTGAGGCACCGTTGATTCCAGATTGTGGATATCTGTCTTGATGGAGGTACTTTTCCCACAATATATACATATACATATTTGTTTTTTGTTTTCCAGGTGTGTGGTGAAATGAGCCGCGGAAAGGGGGGGCACCTGCGCCCCTTGGGAGAGGATATTGTCTCGCACAGACAAAACAACCTCCAGATACACCTCGTTTTCTCCTTCCTCCTCATTTTTCTTCCTTTTCTTCACGTATCGCACGGTTCCTGCCAACCCTTCTGTTTACACTCTTGGTTTTCCAAGAGGGATGAATGAGTCAGTCCTCTCCCCTGATTGGTCGTTGTCACTTTGTAAACGAGATGATGAGTGGCAGATTACCGCCGCTGCCCAGCCACTCAGCGCCAACTGCTCACAATGGACAGTCATGGACTGGGATAAGAGCAACGCTGACACGTGATTGGTTGGAGCAAGCCCTTCTTGATGACCATGGAATGGTTGTCGGATACTTCCATATGAACCCCAAGGGAGAAAGGTAATACTACCGTTTATCTTACATAAATAGAGAGGGTCATCCTGTATAATTTCGCCCCAGAAGAGAGAACGACTAGAATATTTGGCGCGTCTCACCCATCGTGCGCAACACATCCACTGAAATGTGCCCCTGTACATAGACACACACACATCCGACCTCCTGTGCCAGCAATGCCACACCAGAGAGCGAGTTGTCACAGACACAAGAGCTCGTGCCAGACTTGGAGATGGCCAATCTCTACACACTCTCATTAGGTGGCTTTTCCGACACATCTCTTGTTAGCCAGAGTGGAATCAAAAGCCTTATGTCTCAGTTCACCAGGTATTACCTCTCCATTTTCTACAGGTATCATTTCGGCGAATGCTTACCAAGCTTTTGGACTAGAGGCTCATTTTTTGACTGCTGCTTCCCTCACTCTTCGTGTGGAGACCGGCCACACGAGGATTGGCCATTGTACAAGCGTCTCTTTCTCTAGAACAGATAATCTTTACATTTCTCTTCCTTCTTTTGTCTTTCCCCTCTTCCTGTGACCTTTCCTTCTTGTCTACAAACACCTGCGAAGTTTTGGTTAATTTCTCTACTCTTATTTCTCGGGATTGCCTTGATTGGGGCTAATGACCTTGTTATTGGTATTAAACGATATAAATGACCCACAATCGTAACATGACACGACAACAGATGACAACAGATGACCTAAGCCTTTCCACAATACCTGACCTCCCCTTAAGCCCAACGGTACGACAACTGAGTGCGACAGGAATGACCCATGCGTCTCACAGCATGACCTTTGACCTGACCTCTAAGGGTTGGTCATGACAAAGACCTGAATATTATACCCAAGGGTCGTACCATCGTGCTCAAAGGCGTTAATTATCCTTTGTGTCGTGGAGATAACGACCCATGGGCTCAGCCACACCACAAGACGACCTCCTCCTCCTCCAGCCTGGTGCTGACGACACTCAACGACCCGTGAGTAATGGGGCGACGAAAGACAAATGGAGAAGGAAGGTGTCAAGAAGAGGGGGGGAAAAAATGGTGAGTTAATGGACGATGAGATAACTAATGGTTCGAGACGACGTGTGGGTAATGAAAGATACACTTAACGTGGTATGTGGTACACTCATGTGTTGAGGCACTCGTGTGATACTCTCATGTGATACACTTATGTGTTACGCCTATGTGATACGAGGTGATACGTTCATGTGATACAAGGTAATACACTCATGTGCTACGCCTATGTGATACAAGGTCATAGGTTCATGTGATACACTGAGTTGGTACACACGTCATACAGTGTTGATGCACGAATGTGATACACTTGATACACCTACATGATTCACTGACGTGATACAGTGAAGCGATACAGTGAGGTGACAGACTCATGTGATTCACTGAGATGGTACACCTATGTGATATACTAAGGTAACAGGCTTATAGGATATACTGAGTTATACTTGGAAGCACAAAAGTGCGACCATTAAGCACATTGGTACGACCCTTGGGTATAGTGGCCTCGCTTTTGATTTGACCATCGTACCGTCGTGCACTAAGGCTCGTCCCGTCATGCTCAAAGAGGTCGTGCAATCCTAGGTTGCCTTGCACAACCAAAAAGCAACAAGGGTTCACGGATGTGTCTAGGAGAACATCATTAAGGGTGGAGAGAGAGAGAGAGTACCCATGAGCTAGGAATTTCTAACTTGGGTACACCACTCGCACAACAGGCTCTGATGGATTGACTGTCAACGCGACCACCACCGCAAGCCTGGGGGACGAAGAGAGAGAGAGAGAGAGAGAGAGAGAGAGAGAGAGAGAGAGGCATAATATTAAACAGGACGAGACACTGTCACAGTATTTACTGTAACAGGTACTAATGATTTCCCTTACCGTCCATAGATGGCGTTGACGGCAGCGTCGAAGTAGGAGGAGGCGGAGATGTGGTCATTTGGGATAGCGCCAGACTCCATCCCCAGGGCGGCGTCACATTGACCTGACAGAGGCGCAGAAGGGAGAAATAATAATTAGACTACTGGGAGAAGAGTACAAGTGATGCCCAAAACCTCTTATAAATTTTCAGAGTTTATGGTTGAAATGATTATATATTATATAAAGTGAATGAAATTTCTCTGTCTAACGTAATCTGTCAACTTTGGCATTAAGTGACCTTAGTTAGAAAGACAGGCTCCACACCATCAGAAAAAGGACATGCATAATTAATCTTAAAGGACACGCTAACATGCAGAGTAGCACCAGTTTGAATTGTTTGAAGAAGAGGACTCCCTCCCTGCCCTGCGTTCATCCCCTCTCCACTGGTGCAGTAAATGAACATTCACTCCGTCATCATCCACCAAAGACATCCCCCAACCTTGACGACAACTCGCCTCAAGACTTCCTGGAAGTACTGGAAGGCGCCAGAGGGCTACATAACTCGAGGTAAAGCGCTTCACTGAAACCTATTAACTTGCATGCAAAACTCTACAATGAGTTCTACTCTGAAGCAGCCAAGCCCTTCTGATCCATTCATCGCTGTTTCTATTCGACATTCAAAATGCCCCGCTGACCAGCAGCCTTTCTATTGATTCCCCAATTCCAAAGTCAATAAGTCTTCAGTCTCCGAGAGAGTTACGACCCATTGCTATCACCCTGGTCCCCACTGGGCTTACCGTCTGAAATCTTTGTTTATAAGTGTGCGTGAAGACACTTCAAGTACCATATGCCCTCGGCAGTTTGATACTATGAAGATCCCTACTTACCATCCACTGCCTCGTCAGCTTCTAAGACTGTCTGTAGCTACCTAGGGAGACGCAACACCTCGATGGTCCTCAATCTGGTTCACTTGAGCAAAGCTTTCGGCCTTGTCAACCATTGTACAACCAACAACAAAGCCATCAACCCCGGGCTGCAGAAAGGTCCCATTCATGGCTCGCAGCCTTCTACAGTGAGCATCTTCGGGCTGGACGCCTCCTCAGGAACCATCCCCACCTTCAAGCCCCTCACTTGTGTTGTACCTGTGTCCTTCCGCGTCCTTATAAATGAAGTTCTGAAGGGTGCACCTGCTCAGTGTGAGTACTTCAACTATTCTACCACTGGCGTCAGCGTTTGTGGGACCCTCTCATAAGAGCTACATCACCATTCAGAACACATTAACAACGTTCAGATCCGGACCATCGCCAACCTCGTCACCATCAGTCATACGAAAACCGTTGTCATGCATATCAACCCCAGCCTCTTGACTATCTCCCATCCCCTGCTGTCTCGCGAGGCTCCATCCCCTTCCAGGATGCTCGATCTACATAGCTTCCCGGTGTCGCTCCAGTCGACAAACTAAGATGGAAGGAATAAAACAGTACCATTATCAAATCTCCCATGTATCTTCTCTATTTTTCGTTATCTTGGGACTCTCTGCGCCTAAACTCTCAAAAGTTCACCTGGACAACTTTCAACCTCCCTAACTCGCGTATCCTTTCCCGCCTGGTCCACCCTATACACTACTCGACGACAAGAGTTATGCTTAGGAAATACGTAGAAAAGGTCATGGAAAATCGTCATGGGTGCCTCCTACACCATCCATCAAGAGGCATTCTCTACAGTGACCCTTGCGACTTTCTCCAACCATCACCTTTGACCTAATCCGCCAGTTGAGGATTCTTAAGTTATTGCACCACACTCGCTACCATCACCTCCTGCCATTAGAGATCCCAAGGCCCTGAGTCGCAGGTGGACACCACAACTGCATCGAGACCATCCCAGGTCTTACACAGTCAGCTACAAGAACAGTCTCTCCCCCCAGTTCCCAGCCTCCGTGAACATCATCCATAATCAATAGACTGTATTACTGATATCCGACCTTTCCCCTTGGTGTGAAGCTTGTCTGTACGTATGTACATGTGTGTTGTTGGATGTAATGGTTGTCCACATACACAGTGGAGAGCGGGCGCAGCATGTGTTCAACCAATGTGAATTATTAACTCTTCCTCCCCGTCCTCGCCACTCTCACAATAACCCCTTCCCTTCACGAGTGACTAGCGGTCCCCTCCCCCCTTACCTCTCCTCCCCCTTCCCCTTAGACAGGACGGCGGTGCCCTTGGGTGATTGAGTCTGTCTGGGGGCACACTGCCAACCCTATTAGTCCATGCGGGGAGTGAGTGTATGTGACTGCTGTTGCTGCTGCCGTTGTAACGGTGGGTTCGTGTCGTGCCACAAGCTTTTATAATCCGCAGTGGCCAAGGGGAAGGAGGCAGGGGTGGATGGACGGGCGTGGGGTGGATAAATGGGAGTGGGGTAATGGATGGGAAGGTGGGCGGCTGGGTAAGAAAGATGACGACGACGATGGACACAGCGGTACCTAAAAACTTGTATTGTATTTTGGGTGTTTGCAGGGAGAGACCAGTCCCCATGTCTGTCTAGTATTTCCTCGTTCACCTTTCATCATTCACTCAACACATACTTCCACATACGGTCCATCCAATGATTCATCTGCCTATAAAGGGACCCACTTATTCAACTACTTCTCATCATACAGACATAAACGTTTCTACTTTAAAGTTTCTATCTAAGAATACCAACCTCCCTCCCTCCATCAAGAGGCCCACCAATCTCGCTTACCAAGATGAACTCAACCAACGCACAAATAGAAGGGAATGAACTCAACCCATAAGGCAATCAGGAGATGTATGGTTTGCGACACACACACACACACACACACACACACACACACACACACACCAGGCAGGTGATGAAGATGAAGGGGAAGGCGGCGAAGAGAATGGAGAAGATAAACATAGGAACAAAAATATATATACATTAAAAAAAAATCAATGAAACTGACAGAAAAAAAAATGGTAAGGGGAACCAAGTCCTTAAGGTAGAAGGATTCTCTAATCAACAAATTGAAAATTAAGTTTCCAAATGATGTAGTTAGTTACAGACATTAGAGACATAAGGAAGAGAAAATCCACTTAGTGAGAGTAGAGGAGAGAACTTTAGAAATAAAAAAAAGTGAGTAAAAAGAGAAGAGCTTTATGCCAGCATGCCAGAAGCAAGAGCAGCTGCTGCTGGTGCCTGGCTTCGCTCACTACGTATTCAGCAGCTGGGTCGGTGACCAGCCGGACGGGGCGTCGCATCAATAACCTCACCTGTGTGTAGGGCCATGACCCCGGGTCGCTCCGCCGGCACCACCATCACCACCACCAACAGCAGCGCCACCACCGGGTTCCTCATGTTCGCTGCCGGACCACCACCACCACGTCCTCGGCCGAAGTCCCTCCCTGGCTGTGGTGCTGTGTGGCCTGGTCGACGTAGCTCCTCCCTCTCATCAGGTCGTGGCCTCATTTCGACTGCCAGGTCACCACGTCGTATCAGGTGACATTAGGAACTCTTGCTGGATGTCTCCAGGTCTTTCTTTACTTTTTTTTGGGGGGGAGAGGGAACTTCTTCCTCGTATTCGATCGCGAGTTCGTCTGGTTAATTCAATGTTCTTCCTTTCACTACATAGGGTCGGGGCATTTCGTCATCAAAGGCTCTCTCTCACCAAGAAAAGGAAAATAGACTTGGGTAACCAAATCCTCTTCGTGTGTGCGTCTCACTACTTCGACTTCAGCTTCTCTGTTGGTGTTTCGTGGGAACACCATTCACGCTGTCAGTTCCAAAAAACTGAGCCAAAAGAATTAAAAAGAATAAAAAATTCCCAATGCTATGGTTTCCAGCAGTAGTAAAAAACAACAACAACAAAAAACACAATTTACATTATTTTTTTCCGGGGAACTTTTCGTGTTCCAGGTAATTTACAAGTAGCCTTCACCTTCGCTTCGCTTTCCCAAAGGCAATCTATTATTCATCAACGTCGCCAAGTTTTCCAAAGGTAATACACACCAATATCCATCACTGACGCCTGGAAGCACTACTCTGGACACTTTCTCTTCCAGAGGCCCTGTCTGGAAGTGTAAGAATATGTTCCTTCTTTTCCACTGGAGCCCTGGATGTATCACTTCACTCTCATGTTTTCACGAGGATTTTCTGGAAGAATTACATTTATTTAAATCCTAAAAAACATCACTACTCACACATAAAATTCCCGGCAACACAGCAAGAAAGGATTTTTGCTTCCAGAAGAAGGAGGAAAACACAACCTTTTAAAACTTTCTCGGATATCTGATGGTCCAGTACTGATAGCCGAAGAGTTGCGAGGTGTTCCAGCACTAGATTTGGAAAGCGGGAGTCTGGAAGGGGCAAGGTTTCCTGGCCAGTTCAGTTCGTTGTATGTGGATCTAAGTTATTTTTCTACGTGGAATTTCGTCTTGATGATAACCCACTCGACCTGAAAATGGAAAAAAAAATTATTATTGATGACTGACTTGATAGTTTTACGACTCTCTCTCTCTCTCTCTCTCTCTCTCTCTCTCTCTCTCTCTCTCTCTCTCTCTCTCTCTCTCTCTGCTAACCAAGCCAGAAGGCCGAATCTCTTCGTCACAGGTACTTGCTGGTTAGGTAAATACTCCCTCAACTTGATATACCTGACTGATCAAAGCAGAGCCAACATGAACCCGCGGAGGCAAATCTTTCACACCGAAGACCTGACATGAATGTTGGTTGCGACCAAGGGCCTCCTGAGAGCCCTGGTGAGGAGGCAAAATCCCAGAGGAACAAGTTTTACGTCCAAAATTAACTCTGAACTGCTTTTGGCATTTGGATCTCGAGCCATGCAAAATAATTTTCTTGAGAACGTCTAAATTTTCCTTTAAGGTACAGTATCTCATGGAAGTCAGCTTGTGTTAAAAGGCATTCGTATATATATATACTTTTTGATTATAGGGATCCTAAAAATTCCTATAGGTTTAAACTTTTTAATATATAAATATTGAAATTAAACGTCCTCTGAAAACTGTTTAAAAGTCTAATTTTGGCAGGACCCTTTTTTTTTTTTCTGGTTGACCACCCTCAAAATTAATTAATACTACCGTACACAGTATATATAAACATATATATCAAACTCCCTTTAGGGCTTCATGTTCTCCCAAACCTGCCAAATATTTTCCTCTTATTTTTTTTTTGAAAAAGTTGACTCTTACACCTGAGAGAGAGAGAGAGAGAGAGAGAGAGAGAGAGAGAGAGAGAGAGAGAGAGAGAGAGAGAGAGAGAGAGAG
>JAUUDY010594299.1:0-10117 GCA_032361765.1 Panulirus inflatus | reverse complement strand
CTCTCTCTCTCTCTCTCTCTCTCTCTCTCTCTCTCTCTCTCTCTCTCTCTCTCTCTCTCTCTCTCTCTGTTTCTTTAAGGAAACAGAGGGAAATGGTTTTATTTGAGGGGGAGAATTAAGAATGTTTTTCTTTCGTGTCTGTGTGAATCTTGGCTCGTCTTTATGTGTCTTTGTGTTCTGTGTCACTGGCGATATGTCTGTTGTCTCTGGTCTGTGTAATGACTTACGGCCTCATTGCTATTTATCTTTTTTTTAAAGTAATCTCTCATGGAATATTGATCCTTTTTCATATACGATATTTCTTGGTCGAATTCAAGGGTGACATGTTACGTAACTTTCATGTCTGTCTACCCATTTGAATTACATAGATAGATAGTTCGGTAGATAGACACGAATTTGATTTTTCTCATGAATTGTGTCTTGTACGACTCTTCATGGACGACTTAGGGGGGGGAGGGGGTAAAGACCCTGGGGGTCTGAAGTTATGGGAACAAGATGATGGGTAATGAGGGTCTGCGGATTCATGGTTTCAGGTCATGATGCAGGTTTTAGGGTGGAGGGTCATGGGATGAGGGTGGAAGATTACTGAGTCAAGGTGGAAGGTCAGGTTAGGGTTGTGGGATCACATTGATGATTGTGACGGAGTTAATGAGGTCAGGATGGAGGTCACGAGGTCAGGGTAGGGGATCATGGTTCTTCGGGTCATGGGAATTCGGATGAAGACCATGGGGGTCAGTGTCGGGAATGGACCAGGTGAGGGATCATGGAACTAGGTATGAGGGTGATAGGGCCAGGTTTAGGGGGGGTCATGGTGTCAAGGATCGTGAGGTCAAGGTTAGAGGTCATGGGGTCAGGGTGCAGGGGTCATAGGTACAGTGTAGAGGGTCATGGGGCCAAGATAGGGGTCGTTAGGAAGATCCCTTCATGTGTTACAAGGCGGGATTGACCCATCTCTTCCTCCTGGGATTTTCTTTCTTTTCCCCCCTATGTGACGTTGAGGTGACGTCACATTGATGTTCCGGTCACGTCGGTGACCCACCCCCTCCCCCCGCTCCCCCACTGATGAGGCGATGGGGAGGGGAGTCCGGCCGGATACGGTGGTGGGAGGTGGGGGACAATGCTAGTGGAGGGGGATCAGTGCGTGATACATGGTTCACCCCACACACACCCCACCTCACCTCCACCCTCCAGCAGGACTAACCACCTCGCTGGCTCTCTCTCTCTCTCTCTCTCTCTCTCTCTCTCTCTCTCTCTCTCTCTCTCTCTCTCTCTCTCTCTCTCTCTCTCCTGACCCCCTGCAATTCATTTTTGTATGCACGAGGCATCACACAGGCTTCCCTCCCTACCCTCTCTCTCTTTCTAGAAACTCTGTATCTCTGTGACATACGAGAAAGGTATATACACAGTATGGAACACTACCTACGAGTTCTGTTTGCCTTTGTGAACGAATCAGAGACAGAAAAAGAATATTGAAACTAGGCCTTTCAATGTAGGGTTGGCATATGTGAAAGTATAACATAGAACAAATATACCGAATGCTAATCGACCAGAACGAAAGAAAATTAGACTACGAAATATTTTGCCGGTAAACGAGGACGCCAAATCACAGGTAATCAAAATGACGGGAAAATGACACAATGGAAACAACTGATCACTTTAAACTGAACTGTGTGGCGGGGGTCGGATGGGATACCAGCTGTATCCATAAAGAAGACTTAATCCTTTAATATAAGCAAAACCCCAGGTCATGATGGTGAGACAAAGCGTCGATCCACCTAGCATAAGAGGCACACATGAAATGGTTAAATATGACCCCAGGAAACACAAAGGCGGATTGAAATTCATTACGAAACAGTGTAGACCAGATAGTCCTGCCAGATAGTCTTGCATCTCATGGTCTAATTTGTTTTAATGATATTTAAAGAAAATGAACTTTTTCATATGATAATTCGTATGCTTTAAGATCAACAACAATTTCAGAAACGCCACCGTGGGTTTGTGGCAGGTAAAAGTACACAAAGACAACATCTAGTTGGTCCCAACGATTGATAAACTTATGCAGTGACAGATGTTCACCATTTTCTAAAGACATATGAAGCGTGTGGTATGTTAAACTGCAGGTTTCTGTTTGATTTAAAAGTGGCAAGAGAAGAAACTGAAGGTGAATTAGGGAAATGGATTTGAGAGTTTCTGAGAGAAAATTCCGGGCGATGGCAAATGGATGTTCCATCGGGACCACAAGGATGTAGACGGGAAAGTGAGGGAGAGTGTTGTCGGATGCTTCGTGGAAGTTGACAAAGAGATGCTTCTAAAAGACATGAGCATATGTCTGTGAATGGCCGTTAATAGATCCAAATGGAAGTTGATGAGGAGAAATTTGAACAAATTGTAGATTATGGAACAATTCATAATTCATCCCGATATCCTTACAAAAGCCCGAAAGGGAAAGACACTGGGGCCCCCTGTGGAGTGCACGTCACGGCTGTACGAGTTATCGTAAGAATCTCGAATTCAGAGAGCACATCGAGATGATAGTATTGTGTAGCCGAAAAAAAGTAAGCGGTATGATAATGAGAACTTTCACAACGAGAGACCGGAGGCTTATTATGAGTGTTTAATATCTACGTAAGACACAAAATTGTGATGCTACGTTTTACAGTCACCAGCCAAATGAGTGGAAATGAAGGAGTTAGCGAGACTTCAGAAGCATTTCAACAGCCAAATTGATGGTCTGCAAAACATGACGAATACTACGAGAGGATGAAGGAACTCGACCCGTAAGGCCTGGAAAGAAAAAGGGAAGGATACATCAAATACATGGTAATATATTCATGGAAGCAAATGTAAGGCCACGAGGAGAATGTTATGGATCTAAAAACATAAAAGAAAGGTGGATACAAAATTCTCAGGGGCGCATTTATACATGGGAACGTACCGAAGAATTATCAGACAAGAGTACGTGAGGATCCGGCCAAAAAAGATTGAAAGAACATTCAACAGAATGCAAAAGAAACGAGAAAGAATACTCATTAGAATACAAAAGAAACGTTAGATAAACGGCTGAAGATAATCCCAGATAAACCTCGGATCGTCAACTGTGGGAGGTGCGGGTTGGCGGTGAGGAACAGTATTAGTCATCAAGCAAGACAAGGTGAGCGGTATGCGTTATCCCGCCCTTCTTCCATTCTGGCAAAATCTCGTCGTAGGAATTCTTACTATCAATTTCAGTTCTTTATTCCTTGATAGAAGAACGTTAGCCTTTTCCTTGATAGAAGAACGTTAGCCTTTTCATTGATAGAAGAACGGTAGCGTAGTCTATTCCGTGATAGAGGAACGGTAGCGTATTATATTCCGTGAGAGGAACGGTAGCTTGGTTTTGTGGCTAGGCTATCGTGGTATAAACGCCTCACTCCCCGACCTTCTCTAGCTAGGCTTCCACCTGTATCATATATGCCCACCTGCCCAGGACGAGCCAGCCCATCATTTGCATATGTATGACCACTCCTTTTCATATCAGAATCCTTGATGTATGCCTTATATTTTTTTCTTCCATTACTGGTGAGTGGAAGTGGGACTTGAAGTTACGAGGGGTAACAAGTCAGTATTTCAGGTTCTGTGATAATCTAAGGAAAGGTGTTAGTCTAGGTAGGAGCGCCCTTCTCATACACTGTTAAGTTTACTAGTATACACTGTTAAGTATGTATGGTGGAGTCTTCACAGTGGACTATACAGAGTGATGTATGTATGGAGAATATATATCTGGTGTGGCCTGAATAACACATTTTACCTGTAGTGGGCTGTAGTAACCTGTTGCACGCTACAGCAGGCTGTAACATATTGTAGTAGGCTGTAGCAGACTGTAGCAGGCTGTAGCAGACTGTAGTATGCTGTAGCAGGCTTAAGCATACTGTTGTAGACTGTAGTATACTGTAGCAGACTGTAGTATGCTGTAGCAGGCTGTATGATACAGTATCAAACTGTAGGATGCTGTATAAGACTGTAGTAAGCTTCAGCATATTGTAGCGGGCTGTAGCATATTGTAGCGGGCTGTAAGATACTGTAGCAAACTGTAGGATGCTTTATGAAACTGTATTAAGCTTTAACATACTGTAGCAGGCTATAGCATATTGCAGCCGACTGTAAGACACCATAGCAAACTGTAGGATGCTGTAGAAGACTGTGGCAGGTTTTAGCACACTGTAGCAAGCTGTAGTATACTGTAGCAGGCTGTAGCAGACTTTGGCATGCTGTGGTTGGCGGACATAATAGTGAGGGAAGCACAATAAAGTATGCATAGTGAAGTATGCATAGTGAAGTATGTATAGTGAAGTATGCATAGTGAAGTATGTATAGTGAAGTATGCATAGTGAAGTATGTATAGTGAAGTATGCATGATGATGTATGGGCAGTGAAGTATGCATGATGTATAGACTGAAGTATGCATGATGATGTATGAATAATGATGTATAGACTGAAGTATGCATAATGATGTATGAATAATGATGTATACAAAGTACAGTGTGCGTGATGAATATTGTACATTGAACTCTGTATGATGAAGTATGAACAAGTGAACTATACATATTGAAGTATGTATCGTGATTTACAGTGTGTATGACTAAGTATGAGCAAGTAAATTATGCATACTGAATTAGGCATCGTGATATACAGCATGTATGATAAAGTATGAGCTAATGAACTATGCACAGTAAAGTATGCATGGAAAAGTATGCAGAGTGAAATATACATAGTGAAGTATGCTCTAGAGATGGGGCTCCACGAGTGTAAACTCCCCCCCCCCCCCCTACTATACAAATAGGTAATCATACTAATCCATGTATAGTGAAGTAAGTATGGTCAAGTATGTATAGTGAAGTAATTAGAGAGAACCATGTATGATTAATCATGTACTATGAAAATATGTACATTGAGGTATGTATAATGAGGTATATACGTATAGTTCATGTTTTGCAGAATGTGTATAGTGACTCGCAACTATGTATTCATAATGAAGTATGCACAGTGAAGTATGTATATGAATAATGAACCATAATGTATGTATAGTGAAGAAGATACAATGGAGTTTGTATTGTGAAGGAATCACACAGAAATATGTATGTATAGTGAAATGTGTATAGTGAAGTACTAACATTAAGATATTTTGAATGTGTATAGGAAGGTATGCACATGCAACTGAGGCTATGCATCTATGCAAGGAAGTATGCTCAGTGAGGTATGCAAATGAACAACAGAAGTTGCCTATGTTAATAGTCAAGCAACACGTGTTCTTTGTGGTGTTATTTCGTTATCAGTAAAAGTCTGGGAGTAAGAGAGTATGAATATAGGCATCCCTACACTATAGTGGTATAGGAAGGCATATATGAACGCGTGGGAGAAGATATAATGGGGTTACGTTACTGTTGAGGTTGGTTAAGTTATGATCGAAAACCAGTTCCTGGTAAGTCTTCTTGAAGGCATTCGTTCCTTCGACACCACTTCGTGTGCCGCTCCCACGTACAGCGCAGCGCCGTTCGTTTTGATCGTACGTGGGTGGTGGTCTGGGGTCAAAGGTCACACCCGTGTAGGCGTCGGCCAGCTGGTGGTGTGAAGCTGGTTCCACAGGTGGCTTGACCTCGACCATCTACCTCTGGTCTTTCGGCAGTGTTGATGATGGGTGAACAGATTTGGTAGTGGTAGTCAGTCAACCACCTTGTGATGTTCAGCTGGTGTAGAGATAGATGGGTGAAGGATCTGATGTTTATGTTAGTGGGTTTCAATACTGCGTTCAGTTGGTAACGATAGTGTTGAGATAACCATCTGGTAGCTTTGGGATTAGGGTCTCCGCCATCTGCCGTTGGGATAACCATCTGGTAGCTTTGGGATTAGGGCCTCCGCCATCTGCCGTTGGAATAACCATCTGGTAGCTTTGGGATTAGGGTCTCCACCATCTGCCGTTGGAAAAACCATCTGGTAACTTTGGGATTGGGACCTCCGCCATCTACCGTTGATCCACCGCTCTTCTGTTTACTCCCGTTGATACCTGGTCAACCACCTGTTACTAAAGATGGCAGAGGGCCATCTAACCACCTGGCGTTTACCCTATGCAGTCCAAGATAGTGGTGAGAACACCATCTTATGACAACCACCTGGTGATAATCTATGAGACATTTTGGCATCAGCCAGCAGCTGGGAGGGGTTCGAACCCCACAGAATGACTGAAGCAATTTACAACAGCTATACATAAACTCACATTACGTGTCCACAGACTAAGGTGGTCTATTCCGTTCATACCTTATCTTTTTTTTAGTTTAATCTCATGATCACCAAGAATTTATTCCTCGTCAGTTTGGAACAGTTGAGTAAATATTTCTGTTCCGTGTGAGCTGTGAGACGGTGCTGGTAGCTAAGATGCCTTGCCCAGGGATCGTGTTCCAGGAACGAAGCTTTCTACTGGCACGTAAAGCTATCAGTCAGGAGCAGTGTGATACATAGTGAAGGAAACCTCAGCTAAGATGTGGAAAATACAACTGCTTTAGTCCTCACTGGAAAACAGAAGACAACCCAAAATTCACGTCGAAGCCTAATTAATCTCTGTAATTTGGAACTATAAGATGATGAAACAGTCGTTCCTTTGTCACTCTGTGAGTGTATGAGTGTATAACAAAGCCATATGGACTGTGAGACAAAACAACAAAAAGAATTCATTTGTTAGACACGACATTTTAGGCTAAAATTGTCGCCCAACTCCGGCACAGCCTGTCTATGAACTGCACACCAAACAATGATGAATATTGACGGGAATAAGAAGAGGAAGATTCAAGGGAATATTGCTGAGACAGTGAATGAGGATGCTGAGGGAGTGAATATTGCTGAGACAGTGAATGAGGATGCTGAGGGAGTGAATACTGATTGTCCTTCCTGTCCATCATCATCGTAAGATTTCCCCACGAGGAAGTTCCCCGCTCTACCACCAGTCACCTATCACCAGTCCCCATCACCATTACCCATCACCATCACCAGTACCCATCCCAGCCCCATCACCATTATCAGTTCCCATCACCATCACCAGTTCCCATCACCATAACCATTACTAGTCCCCATCACCATCACCATAACCAACCCCATCACCCATCACCATCACCAGCCCATCACTATCATCAGTTCCCATCACCCATCACCAGTCCCCATCACCATCACCAATCACCCATCACCAGCCCACATTACCATCACCATCACCCCTCTCCCCTTCTCCTGTGTCATCTGGAGCCACCAGGAAGAACACGTCATGGTTCCAGCGGAAATTGGGACTTTAGACCGGAGTCTTAGGCGGCTGAATATTGCCAGTATATTGTGAAGATCTTCACTACAGCCAAAGATGAAAATACCCAACATAATAAGCAATACGATACCGACTTATGGATAGATATAAGAAAACAGACCCATGTTCAATGTGGGGCTCGAACCCACGATAAGTAGAGTGTTCCAGGAACGGTGCTCCAGACAAGAGAGTTCCAGGCAGAATGCTCTTGGTAGAGTGTTCCAGGCAGGGTGCTCCAAACAAGAGAGTTCCAGGCAGAATGCTCTTGGTAGAGTGTTCCAGGCTGGGTGCTCCAGGTAACGCGTTCCAGGTTGCGTGTCAGGCATCATAACACAGTGTGACCCTGGAAACGCGTGTCCCGGTCATTGTTACTAACATAGCATGCCTAACACGGCGTGTCCCGTGAGGCGTGCCCTTGGTAGCATGTCTTGCGTAGCGGCGTCTCCAGCGTAAGACCCCCCTCCAGCTGGCGTGGCCCTAGTCGACTCGTGCCTCTCCCTCGGCCGGTACAGCCATGAAGGTAAGGATTGAGTAACAGCGTCGTTTGGGGTCAGAACTGGGCAATTCGATCGTTTAGGTGAGGGTATTGTTGAAGCATTTCCTCACAGAGTGGATGTCAGCCACAAACGTCGGGTTTCCTTCTGATTGTTTGCCACAGTCAAACAAGAATAGTGACTTCCCACATTCCCAGATTCACCTGACTTAGTAGAATCACCGACGTTGCATGATGCGAAAAGGCGACCCATATGATTGGCAATATCGAGGGGAGTGTTGGAGGTGTGTGGGTACCCGAGCAATCGTCAGTTCACACGTCTGCGTGGCCCGGCCCACCCACCTGACGGGCGGAACACCTGCTTGTCTTGTGTGCACCCACCTCAACACCCACCGTTCACGTCAGACGTGTTATGCAATCATGCCATTTTCGCCTCCGTGAAGCACCTGTTCTTTGGCTGTGTGGCAAGGCTTCCCTTTCTCCCCCACCAGTTCCTTCAAGCCGTGCACGAAGAGCAATTGTGAGAGAGAGCCATAATCACCCCGAGCGAGGAAAACGGGAGTGTTCCAGCAGCCCTAGAGGCAAGTGTAGAATTACACACGTCTCCGACGTCAAGTGGAGGAGTTAAATGCTGTGGGAGAAGCCTGTAGGTACGAGGAGGGAGCCTCCCCCCATCGTGACGAGGCACACATCCCTGAGAATGCCACCCTGTGTGGGAGCCTGAGACCACGGCTTGTGCTGCCTTAAGGAACTCAGACACGTAGGAAATGTATCCTTCAGGATCTCGGTGTTGGTGAGGAAAGGATCACTCATGGATGGCTGACGTCGTCTGGCCTTGCATGCAGTGTGAGGTATACAGTTATTTTGGCATTAGAATTCGTATCTCCAGTTCCTCTTAACGGTGACGTCACATATATGCACCCACTTAGTTCCTTGGTCGGCTGGAAAGATATTTTAGACACTTGTGTCGTCATACGGTGAATTATGTTTGCATAAGTAAGGTCAACAGAATGGCTGCTCTTTTGGGTATTCGCTGCGGATCGAATTGCTGCATCGGGAGGCTTCTTCTCAAGTGATGGATGAGGTGTGAAGTGTTAGAGGATAACACGAGAGGTGAGACGAGACCCGACCCTCAGCGAGGTTTGAACACAGCCGCACGAGGTGTTGCCATGAGTGTACGAGTGTTGAAAACTGCTCCTCCCTCTGCTCTGCTGTCAAACCGCTGTTGACCATGACGGTTGCCGCCCAAAACAGCATGTGCTCCTCTCTATCCTGACTGCGTGTGTGTGTGTGAGTGAGTGTGTGCGCCCTTGTTGCAAGAACTGATACTGGTCGTGGCGCCTATGCATTCAGTGTCTTGTGTATAATTCATCGCAGTTCTTGAAGTCTCGAGAGCGTGTTCAAATGGGTGGTAACCCAAGACCCCGACACTCTAACGCCTTAACTACACCATGACCTAACAGGTTAAGGCTCTGGTCTCGAGGTCACATTATACAAGTTGGGTGGTTTGATGGATAGGTTGTCTGATGACGTCTCAGCGCTGGTGTGGATAGGTCACAGTCCTCAACACTTAAACCTTCTGATAGTTTCAGAAACCTTGAGCCAAGCAGGACACACTACTCATGGTAAAGTGTTTATATGTATTGCTATATGATAACTGAGACATTAAGAAATTTCTGTTAGTTATTTATCGAAATTATATCTATTTCGATCGAAATGAACTTATGATAAAACGTTACACTCTTTGTACACAACAAAAGACATCATAAAGTTACTTACGTCATCATACATCCATAGATAGAACCTGTTTCCAGAAAATTCACTGTTTGCAGAAATTTCACTGCTTGTAAGAATTTCACTGTTTGCAGAAATGTATTAGAATGAAAGTGAAAACATCATGACAGGGAATCTGCCTCTTCATAGTTTTTGAGGGTAAATTCTTTGGTTGTGAGTTATCGTTTATACACAAGATTGATGGACTGTGTACTTCCTCGACAACTGTAGAGTCGTTCCCTTACATCACCGCATTATCTCCACAGAACTGAGCCTGAGCCTTTAGTCCTTTTCCATCCAGTTTCATGGCAGAAGGAAGGATGAAAGTTGTCCTCAGTATATCAAATTATAATTTATTTTTTTGCGAAGATCACCGAGGTTAACAGCTGGACGGTACGGACAGAAACAACATTAGGTGTTCTGTGTTTTACCAAGAAATAGTTACGGTACGCCTTCCTGGTGCTCTCTCTCTCTCTCTCTCTCTCTCTCTCTCTCTCTCTCTCTCTCTCTCTCTCTCTCTCTCTCTCTCTCTC
>JAUUDY010594288.1:0-10118 GCA_032361765.1 Panulirus inflatus | reverse complement strand
CGACGTGCTCAGGGGTCGTACCGTCGTGCTCAGGGGTCGTACAGTCGTGCTCAAGGATCATAATGTCCTCCTCAAGGATCGTTCCGACGTGCTCAGGGGTCGTACCGTCGTGCTCAGGGATCGTACCGTCGTGCTCAAGGATCATAATGTCCTCCTCAAGGATCGTTCCGACGTGCTCAGGGGTCGTACCGTCGTGCTCAGTTGTCGTACCGTCGTGCTCAAGGATCGTCCCGCTGTGTTCAGTAGGTTTCTTTCCTTCACTCCCCCCTCGCGTCACTCTCCCCACCTCCCCTGGGTAGTGTAGAGAGGACAGCGGATCAGCAGGTAAGAGGCGGCCGCCAGGCCTGGCCATCCTTTGGAAAACATTGTTGTGGTTAACCTCCGTCATCTCACCACAAGAGGAACTGAGCATGTGCTGAGGTTTGCCTGGCCGACGACAGCCTTGAACACGGCGTGAATAGTTGTGTGTGTTCACTGTGCCCTCCCTCACTACACCCTCATCTGCACGGCAAAGGCGATGTCATCATTCTCGTCGTCATTACTACATCGCTCATCACTGCACCCGCCATACCACAGGTCTCTGACCCAACCATTACAGGTGAGGTTGTAGGTTAAACTCTCCCACATACAAACAGTCACCATACCATTAATGTTGTTGTTGTTGTTGTTGTTGTTGTTGTTGTTGTTATTATTGTTTTAGATCTGTTGGGTATTCGATCCTTTTTTTCTTTTGCGGAATATAGGAATTGATGCAACAGTAATACACATGGTTTACTGCTGCTTGTGTAAACAGGATAGCCGATTGGGTCTCAGGGTGAATAGATAATGGATTAATTGCTCCAGTTATTTGTTTAGAATAATAAGAATGAATAAATCCCCGATGACGACCGACTGGCCAACAAGTCCTTCATAGCAAAACTCTTACTTTCAGTGAATATTTGAATGATTTCCATCCATACGCAGTATCAACTTTCATTGACTTTTGTCACACTTCATAATTCAGTTTTCACATCGTCTCCTCATCTACAACAATAAGGATTCATCCATAAATCCTCCATCTCGATGGGTCTAGTAAATCCCATGAAAATCCCCACCACCAGTTCTTGTAATCCCCAGGTTTCCAGTGGCCCGTTACCCAGTCTTCTGCCCAAACCAATCCTACTGTGAGGAACTTACCTCTAATCCCCCAGGTGTCTGGCGATTATCTGACGTTAATCTCCCGTTGTTCTCCCTCCCGCCTCTCGTCAGATACCAGGCCTGGATGAACAGGTAATTGGTAACGAATATACAATCCCTTTAGATACCATGTGGGTATAATGATTAGTCGGATTAGATTTACACTCTCTTCGTTTGCCAATCCCCCAACATATATTTGTACACCACCGTAGGGGATTAGGTACCAGTGTAGCCAAATTGGGAACCTTTTCATGCGAAGGATTCTAAGTGACTTGAAAAGGCTCAGATTCTTACCCATACCATCGTAACTACGAAATTACGACAGCAGGTGAGTGAGGTTCATTAGCAGCTTGAGTGCACCTTCGTGCCGTCACTCGTTTTGGATACTCGTTCTCCACTCGCAACAAACCTCGACAATCGAACTCTTGCTCCAGAACTTCCCTTATGACGGTGTATTAGTGGCAGGCATCCCGCCCATCATTCCCTCCCTCCCTCCCTCACCCAACTCGCCCAAATGACTGTCGCACAGATTCAAGAAAAGAGGGAAAATACGACCTCCAGTTCACTTGTGCTACTAAGCCATTAAAGTTATGAGATTTACTTGGAAAAAAAGAAAGATAATCCTTGAGGGCTAATTGCTGTAGATGTGGCCGGCTTGGATTACTGCTTTGTATATTAGGAACTCTGCAAAACGCCTAATTATTGTGAACAAAGTTTCAGTAGTGTTTTTGTGTACGAGTCGCTCTTGTTTCAGCAGCCTGAACAAAGTTTTTGTAACTGTATTATTACTAAATCCCCCACAAAGCAGATAAGCCTTTTGTAATCAAATCACCGATGTGGCTTCTGTCATTACGAGGTTCTCGATGGTGCTTGTACGTCCGCCTCTGTTACGGACCGGCGCCAGGCGTCAGCACCAGTGTCGCAGATCTCAGCACAGGTACCGCAGGAACACACACACACACACACCGGACAAAGCCAGGTGAATGAGGAGAGGATGACTAAGACGGTACACATGTCAGGTGTGGTGGGGACAATAAAAAGGGGGAGCTAAGGAAAAGGTAGATGGATGGACTTTAAGAAGCTGTGAGAGTTAAGGGGCCTGACATGCGGGAGGGTTTGTGGTATGCCAGAGAAAGGGCGAATTGGAACGATGTGGTATACAGGGGACGACGTGCGGTCAGTGGGTTGAACCAGGTTTCTTTGAAGAGGTCAGTGGAAACCACAGAAGGGTCCGTTGGGACTGGTATCGATGCATCATATCTGATAGCTAGAGAGTAGATGTAGGTGAATGAGGCTATTTCTCCGTCTGTTCCAGGCGCTACATCGTTAACACGGGAAACTGCGGACATGTATTAAAAAACTGAAAAAAAGGTGGGTGGGGTTGGAAGTGCTGCCTCTGTAACTCACCCCGTCGGCACAAGGGTAAAGGGTATTGTTAAAAGTAAATGAATGGACATCCACCTTAGAAGCTGAATTGTTCGCCACACTCATCATCGCTCTTGAGCCTGCAGGAACGACAGCCACAGACATCTGAATTATTTGTGACCCTGTGTCCTCACTACCTGCCTTAAATACCCTGAGACCAGAATGTTACATGCTAGTCTCTGAAGCCAGATATACACATGGGCTCATTACTGGCAAAGGGATTCAAGCTAAACTGTTTTGGAATCCCTGTCGCGTTGGTCTTCGAAAGCATGATGTAAACTGATGCCTTAGCCAAATTTGCACCAGTTGGAGATGCTGTGGAACATGGTCTCGAGTTGTCGAACAGAACACTACAAATTGTTGTCTGGGGAGAATTACCAGATGTATCTGAAGGTAACAGCGAAAACAGATAGGCATAAATGGATCACTTTGCCGTCATAGTGAAATGTGTCAAGGACAACTTGGCTGTAAAGAAAGCATGAGAATCTCTGAACTGCAAATTGTTATCGCTACATTATATCTGGGATAAAGGTACCGGCGCTCTTGGCGTTTTACCTTCTCTGGATATGTTAATCACATGAGCTTAAAGCGTGTAGGCAGAGATACAAACACACACGAGAATACTGTGTCTTGCTCTGTGTGAAAACTGGGCCGCCTCTCCAAGACATGTGACGTTAGCTTATTGTTCCTGGTTAGATAACTTGGAATTTGAGAACGTATCCACTTGGGATATAGACGACTGAATCTACTCTGTGTAAACTCATGTTCTGGGCCGAATTTAAAGCATTTAATGTGAGGGTTATATACCCTCTGTGGCCTTTTACGAAGATCCTTCGCGACCTCAATAATTCTCTTACGCCATCGTACACGGGATGATCATTGTCGGCACAGTCTATTATTTGCTGAAGAGGACAAAAAATAATAGGAAAACAATGCGTTATAATCCGACCAGACAACATTAACAGACGTCGCCGGAATGAGTGAGTGACAGCGTAGCGGGAAGTCGCCAAGGCGAAATGTGTCGAGACTTGGAGTTACCGAAACAGTGTTTGGCTGAAAATGAGTTTTGACGAAGCAGGCGTCGCTGAAATCATCATCTGTGAAACGAAGTGTTATGGAAAAACAGTGTTGCCGGAAAGGTTGTCACTGAAACGAAAAGTTGCTGAAACGAGTTTGCCGAAATGGATGGAAGCGGCCCAAGTAGCCACCCTCCTCCATCTTCTGGCCCGCCCTCCGGCAGGAGGTTAATTTGGTGCCCAGTGTTCGTACATCAAAACACGCCATTGGAGAGCTTTTTGTCTGTTGTGATGTACATCACTTGCCGCGTCTGGTTGGGGTCAGAAGTGGAGGCTTCTTAACCACTTGAGCACAAGTATGAGATGCCTGAGCACCACGGTACGATGCCTGAGCACCACGGTACGATGCCTGAGCCCCACAGTACGATGCCTGAGCACCACAATACCATACTTGAGCACCACGGTACGATGCCTGAGCACCACAATACCATCCTTGAACACCACGGTACGATCCTTGAGCACCACAGTACGACCCTTGAACGCCACGGGACTATCCTTGAACGCAACGATTTATCCTTGAGTGTGATGGCGTGATCTTTGACCTGATTTTTGGTAACGCCATCATACCCATTGATCTTACCATCATACTCATGCCATCATACTCATAAGCCAAATAGGATTGATATATCGTTGTTCTCTTGATCACAGTACTCGACGTATGCGCCGGCCAGTCATGGCTGGTGGTGTCGACTGTCCTCAACACAGTTTGGAAATGTGATTATCATGTCCCACGATTCTCTGGTGTACGTATTAATGGTAACGTTTACCGGTGAGTTCTGGTAATGGTGGTTACCAGTGCGGTGTTATTCTGTAACACTGTACGATCCAGGCAGGTTGCTGAGATTAGGTTCCTCATGTCACGTCCGGCTGACTGTGTCTCCTGTCGTGTTGATACTTCTCTCTCTCTCTCTCTCTCTCTCTCTCTCTCTCTCTCTCTCTCTCTCTCCATTAAATAACCCACTGATCTTCGCCATACGTACTCAAAGAGTCATAAATCAATAAGAAATTCACGAGGGACGTTGTTCATGTCTTCCGGACTATTCTTGTTCCGGGGATTTTTAAGTAGATGACTATAGTGACAATAGACGAGAGACTATGATGTCATTTATCACGACTTCAGTAAAGCTTTTGATGCGTTCCCAGACGAAAGACTGATAATGAAAAGTATCGTCTCACGGTGTAGGAAGGGAGGTAGTAGGTTGAACTATGTCCTGGTAAACAGGTAAGAAACACTGTCAACATTCCTGGGGTAAAACCTGAGTTGGGTGCAGTAATCAGTGGAGTGCCTCAGGGCCTGGTTCCTGGGGCCACTGTCATTCATATCAAGCATTAACATACATCATTAATCTTGAAGAACAAGTCAGCTGCGTAAGAAAATTTACTGCTGACACAAAAGTGGTCAGGATTATTAACTTGATAACTGATGATTCTACAGGAAAGTATAAACAAGTTGTCACTTTGGGGTGAAAAATTGGCAAAGTCAGTGTAGATAAATGCAGTTTTAAGCCAAGGTGCAGATAATTAAGAAAGTAGGTTTCATCTTGACGACGGAGATTTTGAAAAATAAGAGCACATAAAGGATACATGGATAAATTGTTAATAGATTTATAAAACCAAGAGAACAGTGAATGAATGGAAGAAGTAAAGCGAACATGGTATCTGGTTTTATGTCTAAGAGCGTTCGTAACGAAAATATTAAGATGTTCTGGATATACATCCACCATTAGTCAAACGTCACGAAGATAATGCATTACAGTTTTGGTCACAAATGCTGCAGAATGGATTTGAATTCCCTTGAGAGTACACAGAGGACGGTGAAACAGATGTCATATGGAAACAGAGAAACTAGGCTTGCATTCCCTCGAGAGATGCAAGGTGACGGGCGTTTTTGACAGATGCACACAAGGAAAGCGGATATAAACCACCCGACTTCGAAAAGGACAAACAGTCTCAGCCCAGGAGAGAGCACGACACACGGGGTTCAAGGTAGAGGAAATATAGGTCCGGGTAAGAGAATAGGTAAACAAGGGTATGTCTGGAAACAAGAGTTGTGGACGATTTGGCTCATAGACGCCACCGTGCTGGGACGTTTCAGACATTGGTGAGGTATAACTCGTGACTGGTGATGGCTGGGTGTATGCGGGAGCTGCCTCGTTGTATGTGGTCAGTTAGTTCGTCTGCAGTTTTATTCATTCTTACGGTCTTATTTTCCTGCCCTTATCGTAAAACACAAAGCCCACCCCAACCCGACCCAACCCAATCTGATTCAGCCAAACCACACCCTACTCAGCCAAGCATATCCTCTGCTTTGTAAAACTGTCTACCTCAATTTCAGTTTAAGATTACGGATAACCTCGTCATGGACCAGCAGGTCTCCTGTTTTCTGCCATTCCCATGTACCATCTTAGCTCTCTATAGTTCAACGTTGCCTTACTCAGTTCGTCCCACCTTAGCTTAGCCTAATCATCCCTAGCGTAGCTTACTACGGATTTGTCAAAACAGCGCAGTATCATCTATCCTAGCTAAGGGTAGTCCAACCTACTTCAGCATTGTATATAGCAACACAGCCAAGCACCTCCCACCTTCTGCCCAGTCTTAGCGCGATACCTCACAATCCAGTCCAGTCCAGTCCAGTGCAGTCTAGTCCAGCCGACTCCATGCCAGCCTAGCCCGTCACTGCTTAGTCCAGTCCAGTCTGGCATAGCCCGTTTCAGCCTCATCATAGCCAGTTCAGCATGTTGTAGGTGGAGGAGGAGGAACTGAAAAACAACTAAGAGTACCATCCTGAGGTGGGGTTAAGAGGTTGGTGTGGAAGCTGCAATGGAGGGGAGTATCAACAGGTGGCAAAGAGCGCAAGGAGGAAGTAGTGAAGGTCAGGTCCTCCTGGGTATAATTTCCTTAAAGCCAAATACGGACACACATTGAGACTATACCCCTGGAGGACGCCGGGGGACACAGGGTGCGACGGGGAGGTCGGGGAGTACGCTGGTGTGCCGAGGGAGGGGAACTGGACAGAGGAGTGACGAAGGGAAGATGGGAGGGCTGATGGAACAGGTCAGACAGATGGCACATCCCCAGTGTTGGGGGAGGAAAGGGTGAGTTGGTGAAGAAGGGCTGACTTGAGGAAGGCTCGAGTGAAAGAGAGAGGATGGCGAGGAGATTGAGGAAGGGAGGAAGAAGGATAAGATGATGGAGACATGATGATAGTACCCTATGGAAGAAAAATGGTAATCTGGACAACAAAGACAACATATTAGGGAGAGTGAGTGATCATGATCTAACAAAAACAATAGATCAAGGAGACTGGATGGTGATTAAGGTAAGAAAAACATTAGATCTGGAAGGTGGTAGAATAATCATGGTAATGCAAACAAAGAAGAGGGGAGATGGAGTGATAATTAAGGTAAAAAGAATAATAGATCTGGGAAATAAGATGAACATCAAAATAACAAAAAACAAGAGATCAGGGAGGTGGGTGACGGTTTGGACAGGAAGGAGGAGAGTTCAGAGAGATGAGGTGATAATCTTGGAATAAGAGAGAACAAGATAGGTAAATGGGGTGATTATTAAAATAGTAATGAAAATGGTTTAAGAAACTGGGATCGTGATTGGAAGCGACACCCAGACTTGAAGAAAATTGGGTGAAAGAAAAAAGAATGTGTCTAATGACTTCGATTGAACACCGTGAGGCGAGCTGATGATGAGGACAACCTCACTGTAGTTCGGGGGAGGTACTGTGAGGATTTGCGATATGAGTCAACGATTACTCGGGTAGTTGGTGCCATAACTGGGGCGGCCACGGTGGTATGCAAAAAGTGGATAATGATTAGGGTAGCAAGGACAGTTACTGAGGAAGCTGACGGATAAATTACCATTAAGAATGGTAATTTGGTGGATGAGTGCTATGTTTCCTCCTCTTTGTCTGTCTTATAAAGGTAGTAGGACGTGTTTGGTTTCTTGGATGCGGGTTATACACCTGTGTTCTTGGGATTGGTTGACTATTTGTGTGCGTGCTTCTGATGCAAGTGGTATTAAACTGCAGGATGTTTAGCTCATCACTAGGGTTCTGTGGACTAGTTAAGAGACTGGGCATTTTGTACTGATGTACGCTGGGTGTTGAAGGGGGAAATGAGGTCTGAATATCTAACGTTCCGAGTGGTCTTGGATGGATGACTGTGAGGTGTAGTGGTGGTGGTACTAATGAGTGCAGATAAAGCATCTGATGGAGTATTGCCTTTTAGTGATGGGCATTTGGTACCGATGGCAGAGATGCAACGGTGGTCTGTGGTTAGGGTTAATGTTACTGGCTTGCATTATTAGTTGGGAGATGACTAGGCCATCTCCGTTATCATAAAATGTGTGGATGTGTACAATATTTCGGTACTACCCGTGGCCTGCGCTCTACATAGGAGCAAAGAAAGTTATCTCCTTAGCACAGGAAGTTCAGTGCTAAGTGTAGTCCCTTGGTGGATAGAAGTCCGTGCAGGTAAAGTGCCTCACCAAAGGTAACTTCACTTGTGGTGTAACCTTCTTGAGTAGACAGAGTCCGGCAACATCTTTGTATATTATTTCTTTTACTTATAATTACCCTAGGGACAATTTCTATGGAAGAGTCTTGGCGTTGTCCAAGATCTTTTCGAAGGTTCCTGCAGTCCCAGGCTGTGCTACTTCCAGTAGCAAGGAAATGTAGACTTCTTTGGAGTTAGAAGCACTTTAACAAAACTGTAATACCAGTGATAAAGCCTTGCCAAAGGTGACTTTTCACTTGTGGTGTAATCCAGTAACACACATCAATGCAAGTAAAACCACAAAGAAAACAGAAAATACGAAGTAATACAGAAATCTCAAATGGTATCAGTATCTTATTTATATTCTTTAAGTATGGCCTACTGACAAAAATGACAATTCATTTCCTATCAACTTGAATTGTTTGGTAGACTCAAAATCACTCTTGAAACTGAGGTAGACAATAACTTGACATTCTTACACTATCAATAGGGTTGAAAATAACCTAAAATTTGGCATGTATCATAAACTGTAAATACCTGTTCATATATTCAATACTATTCAACACACCACATTTAAGTTAAAACATTCTGTATTTTCATTCTTTTTTCTTGGAGTTGAATTCATGGATGATAAACTGCAATAATTATGACTGGTTATAAATAAGAGTATCCCATTTATTACCTTGATTCAGCTTGTAATCTTGCTAGAAAATAATTTTACAGTATTCAACCTTAAGAAACAATTGTGAAGAAAAGCTTGTTGGTATTACACTATTGTAAGAACTTGTTTTAAGTTCCTGTTTTGTTAAAAACTTTTAATATTAATGTAGTTTTCATCAATAATGATATGGTCAGGTAAGTCTTACCAGAAATTATGTACCTGCTCATAGAGGTTGTGTACAATATCCAGTGTAAAGTGTGTGATAAATTTAACCTGAGTCAAACTGGTACGGTTCTTAATGTTAGCTTTAAACATCAAAATAGTTTTAGGTACGGTTAAAAATATAATGCAATACTTGTCCACCTTAAAGATTGTGGTCATCAAACTGACAAGTTATCAGGTGCAATTACTCAGTAATGGAGAGAAATAATGTTGAATGATCTTTTATCACACAGTAGGGAAATCAATATGTATCAAAATGATGGCTTACATAAATCAGATAACTTGACAAAAAATGTAAAATATGTTACCTAGAACACAAGTTAACATGAGTTCGTAACTTAATTTATTTGCCTGCCCCTCCCAGTGGCAGTTAGTATATCATATTGTGGTTCTCTCTATCTGTAGTAAGTCCTGATGATATAATTATATCATTACTTACTCAATGAAACCATCTCACACCACATATTCTAAAACATTTAATTTCCATCACCTCTAACCTCCAATGTACATCCTCAGCTATAGCATCCATACAACATTGCTTGGGCTACTGTACCTTCAAACATAGCAATTTTCGCCTCCCAGATAATGGCTTCTCCTTTCCAAACATTCCTCACTGTTTTCAAAACCTTTGCCCCCTTACCCAGCCTATGACTCGCTTCTGCTTCCATATGCTGCTATTTCCACTCCCACATATCTAAAACACAAGAGCTGGTTGTTGCTGCTGTTGTTAGGATGGTTAGGAAAGGTGATGATGGACTAGATTCTTTGCTAAATATCAAAATAGCCATTATTATTATCATTATCATTATACCTTGTCGCTGTCTCTTGCATTAGCGAGGTAGCACAAGGAAACAGATGAAAGAATGGCCCAACCCACCCACATACACATGTATATACATATACGTCCACACATGCACATATACATACCTATACATTTCAACATATACATAAATTATTATTATTATTATTATTTTACTTTGTCGCTGTCTCCCACATTAGCGAGGTAGCGCAAGGAAACAGACGAAAGAATGGCCCAACCCACCCACATAC
>JAUUDY010594278.1:0-10119 GCA_032361765.1 Panulirus inflatus | reverse complement strand
TGCCCAACTGGTGGAGCTATCAAAGGCAAAACAAATTACAGATTGCTTCATTTGAAACTTTCATTACCAAAGAAAAATTATCGTTAACATTTTTATGATTTGTGCAAGGTATACAAATACTGATTACTGACTGAGAGCATGTTTCATGTGATGCAAAATTCTTTGTACATTAATGAATACCAAAATGATTTGTTCATCTGCATTGCATTCGATTTCTGAAGAGGAAACAAATCATGTAAAACTAATTAGCTTATTTTACAAAACTGTTGTCTGAACATCCATTGCATTTCACTTTTCAAGTACTGACTGTCATGACATGATCCTATGCACCTTAAAGACTGATGGAAAATACACCAAATGTAAATCAACTGGTACTACAGTAAAATGTGTATTATTTACAAGAAGCCATACAGACACAATAGAGCACCAAGTAATGCACAATAACTGTATATATGGAATTACTCTACATTTAAAGTGTTATTCTGTAGTTCAATACAGTAATAAAATTATTCTGAGTAAAGTGTTAACAGAAACTGATAATATGCTATGAATCTAAAATTTCCTACAATAAACTTAATATTTCACTGACTATGTTAAACTATGAGCAGAATCCTATCATTGCATGGAATCAATATTGAAAATTAGACTAAAAAAAATGTGCCTAGGAATAAGTGCTTATGAAAATTCTCTCCCAGCATCCTACGACTATAAAAAACCCATCTTAATGGTCTATGGTACATAATTCATAAACGTTTAAGATTCTTCTGTTCATCATCAAAAAGTGCATTTCAATCAGGTTAAAAAAAATCCAATTGCAGCTACTTTACTAACTGACAGTAATCCAGAGAGAAGAGGCCCTATATTTTTCCTGTACACTGATAAATGCACCTGAAATTACTGAAACGGAGACGATCTTAGTGTTGAATTTATTTGTTCCCACTAAACAAGCATGTGGTCAACATGTAGACAGCACACTTACAATTGCCTAAGACAAGTATTGTGGAGTAACATGGCTGAATGGAATGTATGAAAAATAAATTGCAACTATATGAATGGAAAGGCAATTTGATCATAACAGTTCCATGTGTGACAAAGCTGAGAATCGGTAATGATCACATATGCTGAAGGGTTTAGAGTATGAATATTTGGCATGAAACTTTATCAGAGATGATAACTATGAAAAGTATGTAATTATCTAGTCTACTATAAAATATCTAGTTGGATATGTTACTAGTGTGTCCCTAATTTTTTTGCACAATCTAACAAGAATGGAGGATGTTAAGGATGCATTTTACACACAATGACAGAATATCAAAATGAAAATTCACTGTTATCAGTGCTTAAATGGGTGATAGGAGACAAGAGAGGAAATTTGTAGATCAAAGGTCCAAAGAGAAAATAATAATGGTAGAGGAACACAAGGACTGTGTACATCAATATATACCTCTAAATATGTACTGTACAAGCACAAAGATGACAAAGCAGAGAGTGAGTGGAAATATATGGTTTAAAATAAGATAAATACATAAGCATATGAGGATGAGTGGGGTTGGGATCAAAAGAAAGTTTTGGATTAAGTAGAATGAATAGGCATTCAAAGAAGAAACTTCTGGATATAATGTGCTGAATGGGACTGCTGGTGGGATGTCAGATCACTTCTTGTTGGAGGCAAGGGTGCAAGTTCATGGTGGCTTTAGGAAAAGAGGAAATTATATGACTGGGAAAAGGGTGGTGAAAGTGAGTGAGCCTGGAAAAGAGGCTTGAGAGAAGGGATACCTGGAGAGATTGAGTGAAGAATGGCAAAAGGTGAGAGCAAACAAAACTAAGAGAGAGGGTGAGGAAAAGAAGGCATTAAGGGAAGCTGTACTTACATGTGTGGGAGAGGTATGTGGTATGTGAAAGCTGGGATGTGAGAAAGGATAGGTCTTTCTGGTCTTTAGCTAAGGGCATCTCTAACAACTTTTGTCACTACCTTTCCTTCACTTTTCCATTCTAAGGGTACTATATCTGTCTCTGTCATGCACAAAGCAACTCTCTTTGGTCTCCATTTCTCCTCTATCTCCACCTTGGAAGATTAACATTCCTTCACTCCGTGATGCTCCTCTTACTAATCCTATGCCCCTCCCCATAATCTCTTTTCAAACTTTCTGAAAAGCACTTCTCTCTCTAGGTACAAGCAAGGGTTATGGTCCTAATGGCATCCATCCCTGTGCACTGAAAGAGTATGCCTCTGACCTTGCACCTGTGCTTGCTCGTGTATTCCATTTCTTTTTGAAAACTAAAATTTTTTCCTTTTCCATGGAAGCATGCATTGATACATCCCATCCATAAGAAAGGTGACCATTCTGAGCCCTTTAACTATCATCCTATTGCTTTGACATTTACCATTTCCAAAGTCGTTGAATCCCTCCTCAACTCCCATATCCTTAGACACCTCATAAATCACAGTCTTCATTCTGATCACCAGTACGGCATGATCTACTGGTGATATTAATTTCTATTTTATTAATGTCTGGTCATCATCCCTGAAAGGTTTTGGGGAGTCATATGTTGTTGCCCTTGACATATCCAATGATTTTGACAGGTTATGGCATCAAGGTCTCATCTCTACGCTCCCCCGCCTTTTGGTTTCCTTCCCTCACTTCACTCCTTGATATCTAGCTTCCTCTCAAGGCGATCTATCTCCGTGGGTGTTGATGAATCAGCCTCCCCACTTTTGTCCATTAACAGCAATGTCCCTTAAGGTTCTGTTTTGACCCCTAAAACTTTTTTCCTCCTTTTTCAACAATTTCCTCTCCTCCACAAATAATACAATGAACTCATACACTGACAACTCAACACTGCATTTATCCACATCCCTCAATTCTGCTCCCTCTTCTCTCACTCAATCTGCATCTCGTCTTGACACAGCTTCCTCAATAAACTTGGTTTTGGAAAGGATATCTCAGAGGGGTACACAAAATCTTAAGTTTATTGCCACTAAGACCCAGTTTCTACCCATCTCTTTGTTAAACATTTCTCTCATCTCTACTTTGTTTTATAATTCCACCTCTTGACTCAATGAACTTACTTGGTATTACTGAAAAATCCACTCTTTCTTGGAAACCACACATTATGGGAATAGCTAAGTCTGCCTCTAAAAAAATAACGGTGTCCTGTTTAGATGTCGAAACTTCTTTTCTTCTAAACAGGTACTCCATTTATACAAAGGACTGATATGTCCTTGTATGGATTACTACTCTCACATCTGGGGTGGTTCTAGCTCTGCATCCTTAGTTGAGGGAGTTGTCAAAAGCAGTCCAACTTACAAAATGTCCCAGGCTCACTTCCAAACTTGACACTCTTACCCTACACTGCAAATGCTGGTTCACTTTCCCTCTTCTATAGGTATTACTTTGGTTTTTGCTTCTGAGATTTGGCTGCTTGTGTGCCCCCATCACTAGGTAGACCATGCAATACTCGGCAAACTTCTGCATCACATGATTACTGTGTGGCAATCAACAACTCAATGATCGGCCATTTAGATAACTGTTTCTTTCCCTGCACGTCAAAGCTTTGGAACTCTCTACTTTCTCATGTCCTTCCTAATAACTATGACCTGGCATATTTTAAAAAACAGGTTTTTCACCTCTAAAATTCGTAAATACTTTCTTTATTCTTTCATTATTCTCTCTATATTTCAATTAAGGCCTGTCCTTTATGTGGTCTTGTCTGTGACTGGAGCCTACAACAAAAAAAAAGTAGCAGAATGATGAAGCTGAGTTACTAGTGAAAAAGTAAAGAGAGGTGTATGGGCAGTATCTGCAGCAAAAAAGTGCAAGTGATTGAGAGATGTACAAGAAGAAATTGCTGAAAAACAAGGCATATGAAAAATGAGGGGAGAGAATATCAGCAAACTTCATGGAGAATAAAAAAAAATCTACATGAAAAGTGTGAAGAGAACAAGAGAACATATGGAAGAATCAGAAGGAAAAAGGAAAGGAAGTATTTACAGGCAAAGAAAAGGTGAAGAATAGATGGAAAAGGCTATTTTGAACACCTATTGAATTTGTTAGATGAAAGGGTGTTTGGGTGTTTGGGATGTAGAGGTGCACAGAAAAATGGAGACATAGCAAATGGTTTGGTGAAAAAAGAAGAGATGGTGATAGCCTTGTTTGTGTGAGATGAAGTATGACAAAGCAGCTGGAGTAATTGGATGGTCAGTATGCATGGCTCAGAGTGAAGTGCTTGAGGACTGGGAGAATGCCTGTTTAGCATCATTATAATAAAGTAAGGGGGAAAATGTTTATGTTCTAATTACAGAGGTATAAATCTGCTGAGTATACCTTGTAAAGTGTATGGGAGAGTGGTATCTGAAAAGGAGGTGGTATACACAGAGTATTAGAATGGGAGCAACAATGTGGCTTCAGAAGTGGTAGAGGATATGTGGACCTGGTGTTTGCTCTCAAGAATCTGTGTAAGAAATACTTAGAGAAAGAAAAGGATATGCTTGTGGCATTTATGGATCTGGAGAAAGTGACAGAATTAACAGAAATGCTCTGTGGAAGATGTTACAAATATATATGGTGTGGGAGGAAAGCTATAAAAAGCATAGGAATTTTCATCAAGAGACTAGGGAATGTGTGCAAGTAGGAAGAGAAGAGGGTGACTAATTCTAGGTGAAGGTGGGTCTTCATCAAATGTATGTCATGTCACCATGGCTAATTAATCTGTTAATGGATGAGGTGGTGAGAGAGGTAAATGCAAGGGTAAGTAGTCTTGTTCGAGGTGGGGAGGATAGTCAGTTGCTGGTGTCCAAGTCAGAGAGAGCGTGTGAAAGGTGGAAGTTGAAAGTTAATATCAATAAAAGTAAAGTTACGAGGTTTAGCAGGGAAGTGAGACAGTTCAGTATGTGTATGATCTTAGAAAACCTTGAGGAAGGCCTCGTGTTTCAGATATGTGGAAGGGGACCTAACAGCAAATGGGACTAGGGAAGCTAAAGTGAGCCATAGGGTGGGTGAGGGGACAAAGGTCCTGGGTGCACTGAGTGGTGTATGGAAATAGAGGTCACGGTCATTGATATAGTAGTTGCGATAGTGATGTGTGGTTGCAAGTCAAGGGTCCTAAATGAAAAGTTCGAAGTGGGTAGATGTGTCAGAAACTAAATGCCTAAAGACAATATGTGGTTTGGGAAGGTTTGATTAAGTAAGAAATGACATTGAGAGTGAGGTGTAGCAGTATGCAAATTATGTCTGAAAGAGTTAAGAGGGTGTCCTGAAATGGTTTGGAAATATGGAAAGGATGAATGGAGAAACTAAGAAAATACATGCATTAGAACCAAGGATGAGATGGGAAAATACAGTGACAGAAACTTTGAATTAATGGGAACTGAACATGTACAAGGGTGTGAGGCCTACATAGGAGCAAGTGAATCAGAGTGATGTGGTACTTGTGGGGTGACATGCTGTCAATGGATTGAACTAGGGCATGTGAAGGGATCAGAGAAAACCTTGAAAAGGTATGTGGTGCTTGACTGTGGAAAGGGGGAACTGATTATGGTACAATAATAATAACAGCTACAGAATGGATGTGCACAAATAAGAGCTATTTCTTAATCTGTTCCTGGCACTAACTTGCTAAAGTGAAAAATGGCAAACAAGCATAAAAAAATCATTATTATTGTCATATAACCCCAGGACTTCTTTTATGGAGTTCCTGCAGCTTCAAGACTTCACTCATACAGGAGTAGGTCCTAAATGAAAATTTACTCCTATCTGTCTGCTGATGAAGATAAAGGCTAACTAAAGGTGACTTCAAAAAAAAAAAAAAAAAATTGTGGTGTACTACTAGCAGAAAGAGTTTAGTAACACTGATAAGAATGATCACTAAAGATGTTAGACAGGGTATTATCTGATTATATGCTTATGAAATATTGAAATGCATGGCATCCTATGTAGAGACTGACGAGTAGCATGAATGGGAATGTAATGCTAATAAAATCAAAGATTAAGGAATAAAAGCTTCCAAATGAATTTCAAAAGAAAAGAAACTGAAAGGAGTCAACTAAACTACAAAATGAGGCTTACATGCTGTGGAGGCAACTGAAAAATGCACCAATGGGGAGAGCCATGGGTATGTGAAAGGAATAGGCAAGGAAGGACACCATATGGCAAAAATCATTATCTTTGAAAGATGTTGCATAGTAAAAAGCATGAAAAGGTGATATGAATCTTCAAAAGTGAATATAACAAAGGGTTTGAATAAGAATGAAATACGGGTTGTATGCAGGTGAAAATATACAGAGATATGGAAAAACGAATGAATGAAATAAGTGAACAGGTGAAGTGAGTCTTTGCCAAAAACATGGGAATACTCACCAACAATGACAGAGCAACATTTAGAATCAACTTTGCAAGACATGCACTATATAAAGGAACAGATCTGGGGTGATAATATATGATATGACAGAGTTGTGCGATGATACATATGGACAAGTGGTGGGGTGAATGCAGAAAAGATCATGTGATGTTGTGAATGCAGAACAGATCATGTGGTATTGTGAATGCACAACGGATCTTAATGACAAAGGAAAAAGAAAAGTACTTACTTCTAGTAAGAGGAGATGAAGCGTACGCCTCACAACCAGTGGTGTGGTACTGCTGTGTGTTGGCCGGGTCGGCAGACGTCCACGCCCACACACTCGTCACCACGAACAGCCAGGCCCACACCACCCTCCGCCAGCTCATATACCAACCTCCACCAAGGTCCGTGCACAGGGAAGACCTCAAGTGCCGACTGTTCTTGAATCGGGATGTCCTGCTGGCTGTAATGTCACAGTAAAAGTTCTGTTTCACTCCGCTTAGAGTCCTTTTCACGGGCACTGAGATTTTCCTTGTATCGGGGGGGTGATCACAGACTGACAGTCGCTGTCTCGGGATTGGAACACACTCGCTCCCATGCCCAAGGTCCGTCTCACTCCGTGTAACATCATGTACCATTTCCCACACTCTTTTGTATTCTGTTCTCCGCCTCTGCGTGGATATACCAGTTTGCTTATCTGTCTCAGGAATATACCCTTGCTTTTCAGAATGTTGCTCTCCTCTACAACTTTTCGTCAGAATATCTTGTATGCTACACACGAGCGAACGCCGAGATCTTACGGTGAGCTGGAATTTCTCGCTAAATATGCAAGAGGAAGATGTAGTTTTTGTGTCCAAGCATTGTAAAGGAACTTCCCCATTGATGGCGTGGCTTGAAATTTCATGTTGGTTTTCTTCAGTGTAGCTCAGGCCCCGGGATCCCACGCTGTCGAGAACTGATGTTGACTTCCTGAGGCGTTGGGGGAGTGGCAGCTGGCGGTGGCTCCGGTAACATTTTCTTATAACGCTGCTGGACTGACGTGCCACATGCTTCATGCTGCAGTTGCGGTCTGAGGTTTCTTTCATAGTGGCTAAACTACCGGTGCACAGCTCTGACGACGAGGGCCCGACACGACTGCTTTGTGGAGAACTTCCCATGGTCCTCTGTAACACTTGGTTCATCTCGTCTACCACCATGCGCTCTCGACTCCGTCTGGACCCATGTGATGATACGTGACTCACTTGATACATTGTTAACGTCTGGAACACACAACCGATTCGTTTTCTGTTGTCTGGCAAGGAGATACAGTCGGTCTGTATTCTTCTGGATGGCCATGAGATACAGTCAGTCCGTTTACAGAGTTCTACTATCAGAGGACGGTTCATCGGGTTCCTGATTTCGAAAGGAGCAAAACGGAAGTGGTGTCGAAATCTCACTAGAAATGTGTCATCAATTTGCTTTATACATTCTCGAGGCCAATGTCTGATTATATCATTTCTTCTCGACTGTAATTCATGGCTGACTTTATTTTGAATCATATAAGTAAAGAGGCTGTTTGAATCGTCAAGGAATCTAAGCAACAGATCATAATTTGAAGTATCACAGAATCCTGGAGAATATAGATCCTCCAGCTTTCTACTGTACCTACCAGAGAGAACAGACAATAACTGGCCAGTGGGTGCTACAGGGAGGGTACCACTGACGTGTGTCTTGTGAAAAAGGACTATAAGGAATCTCGACTTTAAGACTTGTACTTCCACGTAGAGACTTGGTCCCAGGGATGTAGAAATAGGCATCAATGATGAAATATTTGGTCTCTGAGGGAGAGTGAGTCTCAGCGCCATTGGCCTCTTAACCTTGTGGAATGCTGCCTTCGAAGTCGTTGGTCCTTCTCACTGGCGCGACGGTCCTTTCAGGCGGGAAATATAACTGGGTTGACTGACTGAAGGCACGGGAGGGGGACATGAGAAGATGGTAGGCCTTCCTCACCTCTCAGGTGTCTGGCTCTGTTTCACTCCTGTGCATCAGGAAATATGTCTCCTACTTTATCTTCACCGTGGGCTTCAATATTGCAGGGTTCAGTCGACAGCTAACGACACGAAGTGAGGTTGAGAGCCCGGACGGGGTCATCACTGGGTCTCGGTGGAATGTGCTCTCCAAAACGTGCACGTGTGACAGCGAGAGAGACAGGTGCTGGTGCACGTGCGGCATGGGCTGAGGCAGCTGTGGCGCGTCTGGCCTCCTCATGGAAGGAGAGCTAAGACGAACTGGATTGCTCTAACTAGTGAGTGGTGGCCGACGCTACACAGTCGTCCAAACTGTCGCGAATGATGATACATTGTCCTCGAGTCCTGACAGTCACTTTCTCTAACTATTCGAGGCAAAAATCCATTTTGCGCATCACTAGCGATCTTTGCCGTATTATTTGAACTGGAAAATTTTACATAGACATACGCAAGTCTGTGATATGCTAGAAATCGAATCATTCAATCCGACATGCGAATCGAAACACAAGAGGAGGAATAATTTGGATGCAGATTCTTCACAAGTCTGAGTGATCAGTGGCCACCTTCCCATCTATACAAAATAATTCGTGTGGAGAGAATCGGAGTATCAGGAAAGAATCACTATAGGCAAAAGAATCAGGATACACTGAGAATCACCGTTTGTTGTAACTGGTTCAGGTGTACAAAAGATTCAGTTCTCAGAAATCACACACACTCGAGTAATACTCAGTCACGAGAATCATGTACTTGGGAATCTTTCGACCAGGGATTCAAGGAGAAACTTCAGGTGTCTTCACCGAGGTGTCCAGCTGGAGGTGATCTTGTGATGGATTGTGTCAACTCTGTAAATAAAAGAAGACTTTATATGACACGTATATTTGGATGGTATCAGATAATACACTTCTACTCTGATGATTATGATTCATTTATGAGAGATCTACCTAGAGCCGTATCGAAAATCGTATAGTACACAATTACGACCTTAAAAAGCATTAGTGATACATTTGTATATAAAATCGTATCGTCAAAAACCAACACGCTGTTCTAGACTCTATCTTAGATGCTTACTGACATCCTTGCAGATGAAAAAACTTCAGATACAAAAGTTATTTTTTCAGATACGGATGCTACAGTTGTATTTCCTTCTTTTCTCCTTATGTCACTAAGGAAAAATATAACTCTATCCTCCTCTGACGTTACGCAGGAAAAGTTTTGTCTGCTAATAATCAGCTGAAACTTCCTATCGACACTCTCACCCACCAAGTAAGGCCTAAAAGCGATGAAACAGATAAGAGTCATCAACAGCTAAATCTTCCCGAGTAAACAGACGACCCCACGGCCGTGATGACGGGGCGACCAGCTGGCAGATTAACCCTTACAGAATGACGCTATGACCCACCGTCTGACGGGTATGATGACCTGGCTTATGAGCTGACCCTTAAGGGTCGAGTCGTAGGCCCGGCCATCACGCCCAAGGGTTGTAAAGTCGTGTTCAGTGGTCGTACCGTAGTGTTCAGTGGTCGTACCGTCGTGTTAAGTGACGTACCGTCGTGTCAAGTGTCGTACTATGTTCAGTGGTCGTACCGTCGTGTTAAGTGTCGTACCGTCGTGTTGAGTGGTCATACCGTCGTATCAAGTGTCGTACCGTCGTGTTGTGGTCGTACCGTCGTGTTAAGTATTGTACCGTCGTGTTAAGTGTCGTACCGTCGTGTTCATTGGTAGTAACATCGTGTTAAGTATTGTACCCTCGTGTTTAGGATTTTACCGTCGTGTT
>JAUUDY010594266.1:3348-15158 GCA_032361765.1 Panulirus inflatus | reverse complement strand
ACAGGCCTATAGTATGGGAGCTTTCCGTTTAATCACATTTCCTTAGAAAAATAATGAAGATGTAGACGTAATAACAGTTATTGTTACTGTCAAAAGCGAATTAATGAATACAAGAAAAAACATCGCAAATGGGGTTAACTCGTTAACTACGCATGCAATAAAAACTTATGACGTAAAAGGCAAGGGGCAGAAGACAAAGTAAAGGAAGCTTCCGGATGTGGCGTCTGTGTACTTTAAGAAGTCTTTAGAAAATTAAACCGAAAACTACTCGAGAGTCAAATTTAATATCAAAGCTCGGGACCTTTCCGCAATGGTATCCATTAATGAAGCTTATAGTAAGGTGGTTCAACTCTTGTGACTGTATGATAGATGTTAGTAACCGAGTGTTTAGCTAAGTAGCACGAACATAACTTCCAAAGAATTCGGCACAGCTTTTAGGGTGCAACCTCCACTCCTCCCGACCACCACCACCATCACCACCATCACCACAACTAGATAGCTTTGAGCCGCCTAATCAACCATTCACGCCACCAGCCACACAGGTGAAGAGCGCCGCAGAAGCACCGCGTTAACATATCCTCCCCTTTAACCCCTACAGCTCGGCGGTAAAATCCTTGAACACGACGGTGCAACCCTCGAGCACAATGGTACGACCCATGAGTATGATGGCCTGGCTTTTGACCTGACCTTAAAAGAGGCAGATCAAAGACCAGGCTATCATACTCGAGTGTTGTAACATCGTGCTCAAAGGTTTAGTAATAGGTAAGCATACATTATATTCACTTTTACACGAACATTGTTTCTCCCTTCCCTGTCACGCCCCGCCCTGGCAAATCCTCAGTTTATTTACGTCTTGCTCACAATATTGTCAGCTAAAGTTATGTGGTCATCAACCTTCTGAGTCAAGTGTGCCTCCCCTGAACTCTTTTTAAAGGTGTTTCTCCCGAGGATGGCGTGTATTTATCTCCTGGGGTTTAAGCCTCACCCACAGCTGAGGCCACAGCTTCTCCGTCTAGGGTGATTATTACCGGGTGACTCAGGCAATCAGCAAATGCCTCCCTCCACTCCTGAGGTCCATCCAATTAAGTATAGATCAAAAATGTGTTGCTTATGATGCCTTGTTTGTATTTTACAACAACACGAGGCTGTTTTGACTTTTTAGTCTCTTGCTTGAGAATCGTTCGAAACAACTGGCTTGTTTAATAGTCGCAAGCGAGGGAAGTTTCAGTAAGCCAAGGTATTTCTTTATCAGCCATTTTGTTATATCATTGTAATGGTAGAAGTTATTCAGTCTTTGATTGGTTCGTAACCGCACTTGTTCCTCGATTTCACCTCGTCAAATAGGTCAAATGCTCAGGTGTGTGTGTATCATCACCGCTGCTCTTCGTCATCTTTCAGCGCACATTCTGTTTGTAACTTGACAGACGGTGACCAAACTTGTGCGCATTTGAGATGTCATTTTTACCTCCTGTAATCTAACCTAACTATCCAACCTAGTCTAATCACCTAACCAGTAGAACCTCAACTTAACTGAACCACTTAACCTCTTTTCACGATGGTAGAAAAAGCCCTGGCCCATGTTTTGACGCCTTGTATACAGGACATACATATAAGGCATAAGAGAACAATATGGTTTTGTATCATTTACATGTGCTAGTAGTAGAATAACCATTTTGTGTGAGCAAAGTACTTTTTGCCTTTTTAACCTTTTACAGTGTGTAAAAGTTTGCTTCGCTATTTTACAGTTATGAATGCATGATGAAATTTACTGTGTGCTTTTAGGAAAAAAAAAGAAACAACGCAGTACATCACTTCTACAATTAAAAAGGAAATTTCCATCACATTGGCTTACGTGACTGTAAACAAATATTATATAAAATCATGATGTCATTATAGGTGTAAAATGCACTTACATCATCACGCATTATAGGAGCAAAATGTGTATTCAAACCATGGTGCATTATGGATGCAAAATAAATTTTAATCATGGTGCTTTATAGGTGCAAAATGTTCTTAAATCAATGGGCATCATAGTGCGAAACAACTTTAATCATACTCGTTACTCTTGTTACGTTTTGTCGGCTTGTGATGTTGCTGTGCAATGACCTTATAAGTAATAAAGTCCACATGTCATAGCTAAGGATTATCGACTCAATAAATTGTTTCATAAATCTGAATCGGCCATTGCAAACACTGGCTGTAGCCGGTCTGTTCGACCACCATCTGGCTGTGGACTGTCTGGTCGACCATTGCCTGGTTGTATGGACTGTTTTGTCGACTGCTACCTTTCAAAGGACTGTCTTGACCACTGCCTGGCTGTAGACTGTTTGATCGACCATTGCCAGGCTATAGACTATCTGGTCGACCCTGGCTGCGAACTGTCTGGTCGATTACTACCAGGCTTTGGACCGTCTGGTCGATTGGTACCTGGCCGTGGACTGTCTTGTCAACTGCTACTTGACTGTGGACTATCTGGTCAACCACCACTTTGCCTTGGACCGTCTGGTCAACTACTACTAGGCCTTGGACCATTTTCTCTACGACTACTTAGCCATGAACCGTCTGGTCGACCGCAATCAGGCCGTGGACCATCTGGTCGACCACAACTTGGTTATGGGCTACTTAATCGACCACTACCTGGCCGTGAACCGTCTGGTCAACCACAAACTGGCCGCGGACCTTTCCTGCAGTCAGCGCCCAGCCGGGGGACTGGTCGACTCCAACGACAAATTTCACGCCCGGCGCACACAAAAAAACTCGACGCTCTATTGTCCACGCGAGAAATGTGAACAAAATTGATATATTGGCTGAAGGCGCCTCTGGTTTGTCCTCTCCTCCCCTCCTCAACTCCAATTTACTATTACCTATTTACCTATTGCCATTATAAGGAGATGGAGGAGCGACGCCAGGCACGTGATAGTAGATCCCATACTGTATTTACATAGAGGCTAGGTTACTTGTCTCATACTTGGCGGGTTAGGCCATTTGTACCCGAAGCTGAAATACTCGTTAACTGTTTTCTTTCATGCCGCCGCTGTAAAAAGATTTGAAAGTTATAAAATTAGTTGACTTGGAAATGTGTGATTCGCGTGAGACATAACGAGGTATTTATAAGCTCAGGCTTATTTCCTTTGGTATTCCCAAGTCTGTAATTTGTATGTATCTTTGTAGTGAAGACGTAGAGCCTCACCCTACCCCCTGCAACTTGTCCCATATTCGCATGTATTTAGTTGGCTCTATACAGTCCAGGTGATCGAGTGCCTGTGATGTCTCGGTCGCTTTACATATTCTGTTTACCTCCTCTTCCCATATTCCCCCCGCCGGCCTGGGGTTAGGAGAGTTATCACCACCGCCTCGTCAAGGGTAATTACAGGTAGGGGGGCTGGTTTCTATATCAGGTGTGTCAACAGGTGTGTCGCCAACTCCCAGACGCTGTGTGACGGAGTTCGCACGACCAAACGGCGGTGGTCTACCGGCCCTGCTAGGCCCAACCTGCCGCAGGGAGGGTCAAGGGGACGAGTGGTCCTTGGCCATTACCAGTAGCAGCAGCAGCAGCAGTAGTAGTAGTAGTAGTAGTAGTAGTAGTAGTAGTAGTAGTGGTAGTAGTAGTATCAGTAGTAGTAGTAGTAGTAAAGTAGTGTCAGTCAAAAATAAAATTATTTTTCCCGTAAGAAACAATTTGGAAGGTAAGGGATAAAGATGAGGAGAAGAATTTTAAAGGAAAGCAAAGTTTCCTGTCCATTTAAAGGCAGTCACCAGTGGCGTTGAGGATTTCTCACGGGGTCCAGAACTTGTGAATTTGAGCTTGGTGGCTTCTCGTTTCGAGGAATTCCAGCTTAGTTTTTCTTCAGGATATGGTAAACTTAACCACGTAGAACTGTACGGTTTTGAGCGGTATCTGGCGATTTCTCAGTGCTAGTGGAAGAATTCGGAAAACTGTTAATTATTCCGGAAGGCGGTTTCTGTGTGTCCTTGTTTTTTCTATAAGATTGTACCGCAGTGTATAAAATTTCCTCAAGATGTGTGGTACTTCCTCCGAGCATGAAAAGCTACCTTATTGGCCGTAAGACTGTAAGAATATGCTGGTTTTTGTTGATGTGGAAGAGGATGATAACTAGCTTAGTGCGAAGGCCCGTAACTTGGTTGGTTTTGTCAGTTTACAGAGGGGTCCAGAAAACGGGTCTTTGTTCACATCTGCATTGCTGTGGCTTTTGGTTAAGAGGCTGTTTGGAAGTAGGAAGATTTGACGTATTTATGTTGGAGTTTGGTGGCCGTTATGCCTTTAGTACTTCGACGTTGTTTTGGCAGGTAGTTTAATGGTGTGGTGATGGTTGACAGGGTATCGTAGCTTGTTAACGTGGTTTATAGTGGTTTTATTTGGCTATTTATTGCATCTTGGTAAACCTTTGGTTTGCAGGGTCTGAGAGGTTTGATATTATAATAGTTTTCTAGTTTTAGTCAGTTTGATCATTCTTGGTGTAACACGTCTTCAGTTACTCGCTAAACTGTTGGTATTGTGATTGTGTTAAGCTTCTAAAAAAGGTGGTTTGTTGCGACGAGAACTGTGCAGTTGCTCATTCTAACTGATAAATTGCTAGTTTGTCGATCTCTCTCAGTTTAAATGGTCGTTTTCGTGGGCGGTTCATAATTGCTGAGAAGCTGGCTTGGTGATTTAACCCCTCAGTACGCGGGCACGTACGACCTCTGAGCATGAGAGCACGACTATTGATGACGAAGGCACGACTTTTGGGCACGGTAGCCTCGATTACGACCTGAATCACAAGTCAGGTCAGGTCAGGTCCTACCAACCATTCCACCCCACCCCTTTCCACCCGTTAACCCATCCACCCCACACACCTTACCACCCACTCTACCCTTCCTACTCAGCACTCCACCCACCCCAGCACCCAGCACCAACCACCCAGCCGCCCCCCTCCTACATCCCCAGCCATCACGCCACCCACCCACCCACCCCTCACAGTGTAATATGGTAATAGCGGGACACCGGCACGCCCCTCGCTCTATAGGCCCATTACCGTCAGCCATCCAACCTCGTTAAGGGAGAGAGACTGGCAGCCTATTCTGCAGAAGTGAGAGGAAGAGACTTCCCGAGGAAAACACACACACACACACACACACACACACACACACACACACACACACACACACACACACACACACACACCATGAGAGTAAAACTCCTGCCCTATACTGTTCAGATATTTGATTACATTGTTATTAAAGACACAAAAGAAATAAATTATTTCCCTGACTTATCGAAATGGTTGAGACGTTAGAATAGAAAGATGAATAGGCTGAAAGCCGACCTGGTGAATGACTTAAGACTTTTTCTCTGTTAACGGACACGTGTGAGTTCTTGACATGTGTGCAGGGGGTGCTGAGGGCAGCATCTGTAGCGTAACACCTGTAGGGTTAACGGCTGTTGGGAGAGACTTTAACCTGGACGGGGGAAGAGCCTCACACTGAAGGCAAAGTTGGGTTGTGGAACCTCCTAAGGTCATGAACCATGACTGCGATGTTGTTTTTTTTCTTCTCCCAGTCGTATATAATTTACTTTCATTCTCTGACGTTCCGGGATCACCTGGAGGGACAGGTTTATCCATTATTACCGAGGCAAGACCAGACAGCTTAGTGTAATAAGGAAGAAAATAGAAACTTCTCCTCAGTCTTTTCGTCCAGGATTCTACTCCGACGTATACGGCACGACGCTGCGTCTCCTGGATCAGAGGCCAAGCCTTCACATTCAAGAGTTGAGGCGGTCGTGCTGTAAGGGATTTGAGAAGAGAAATTGCGCCTGAAGGCAAGTCTCAGAATAATGATTGTGTGCTATAAGAAGCACACATGACTCATAGACCAAGGTAATAAAAAGAACATTATTTCTCAAGCCAAGAAAATAAATAAAGGCGAATAAAAGGAAAACGTATTTTTAACGGTGGAAAGCAGAGATACAAAACACCAGGACTTACGAGCCGTCGGGGTGATCAGGGAAGACTTAGGACGGCAGAACTCACAGGCTTCATAAATTAGAATGATTGGTGGGGCTTTGGCCGTGGGCAGGATAAGCAGCCATTGGTATCACGCGAGGGATCTGTTGGGAGTCCTCACTGCCCCAAAATAAGGGCTCTGGTGGAGGGATCTGTAGGAGTTCCTCAGTGAACCAAAATAAGGGCTCTGGTGGAGGGATCTGTAGGAGTTCCTCAGTGAACCAAGATAAGGACTCAAGTGGAAGGATCTTCTCTAGTGAAGGATCTTGAAAAAGAAATATGTGTCACAAGAGGAGAGATTTTTCAAAACGCCACATATTTTTTTTCGAGGAAGTGGGTTTACCCTTTCCCTGCGCCGGGCCACATTTGTGGTGGTGAACATTCGCGCCCTCATTTGAAATCTCAGCAGACGAATGAAGTCCCATCTTCTCCAAATGGATGTCACTAGCAACCTAACAACACAGCTGAGGAAAAAAGAAATCACCCATCACAGTCACCCTTAAATCGTCAAAAAAATAAGTGTACATTAAGGCATTATATCTGTGTCCCAGTGTGCGACTTCTTTTGCAATTTCTTCTACTTGCAAGTCTTCATTTCGACCCTTTCTTTGCTTTGGGACACACTAGAAGAAAAAAAATGAATTAGAAAAAAAGGGTTTTAGTACGAATGATTAAAACATAACATGCACAAGTGCATATTACGTGCACGAATACAGTTACTATACTCAAACACAGACGATAAATACGGATGAAGAGAACATGTACGCAGGTGGAAATAAGATGCAGAGGTACAGACGATATTCGCGGGCACAGATAACATGCATAAGGTATACATAACAAGGTTTCGTGGTCTTGGATCGTCGCTATGTTGTACAGCAAGAAAGCATGTTGGCAGAGAACAGCATGATGGCATGGTGCCAGTGAACAGTATGGTGGCAGGGTGAAACATGGGCGGCATGGCAGCAAGAGAACAGTGTTATAACCACCCACTAGGCGAGGTGACGGACATTTTGGCAAGGCAACACTGGAAACACCAGCTGGAACTGAAGAAAGAAAGAGTCAGACTCAAAAGGAGTTTAGAAGAACATATGGTTGACTATTACGACAATGATTAACAGTTAACTAACACCGCACAAGAGAGGGGGAACAAGTACTATAAGACAAGACAATGAACATGACTCTGTAATACGACTTGGTGAAACACATCACTGGTGAAGCATCGGGGGAAAAATACCATCACAGCCTACTAACCCGATACGAGGCCCGCCATGCTTTGCCTAGCTTACCACTCCATGATAACTTAGAGTTTCCAAGTCCACGACCCTGACTTATAGAAAGAAGTGGGAACAGCGCAGGAACTTAGCCAAGTTCCACCGAGGGATAATGGTTACAGTGGTAGGTTGGCGGCCCAGGAGGTTCTGATGTTTTTTAAGGCTCGTGAGTACGGCACTGCCGGGAGTAACGTGTGAGGTTGGTTCACAAGGTCGCTTGGTCGTGTTTATGGGTCTGTCTCCAGCCAGCCTCTACCGGTGGCCTTAATGGCTCTCCTTCACGAGGGGTATAATAGTACTCACTGTTATCTACTTTTGTTTGCCTCTTGTGGTCATTATAGCGACACCCCAAAGCCAACAGGTGGACTCTCCCACCGAACCCTGTGGTGCAGGTGATTATAAGAAGGGCGGTGCCAGGAAGTAATGGCTTGTGGCTGATCCACTGAACTGCCGTTCCTTTAACAACAGCAAGATGGTTGACAACAGCACGGTGGCAGAGAACACCATGATGGCAGAGAACACTCTGATGGCAGAGAACAGCAGCATGGTGGCAGAGAACAGCAGCATGTTGCCATTGTGGTAGAAAACAGCCTTGTGAAAGAGACGGGTATGACGATAGTGCGACATGGTACTAGAAAGCAACCCTGTGTCGGAAAACAGCATGAGGGTAGAGAAGTGTTCAGTGCCAGATCTTGGGAGATCTTTATTTTACCCAGAGCCAGGGATTATTTTGATCTTGTCTATTGATCTTTATGTACATCAATAATATATCTTGCCACAGGCAGAGCGAGAAAGTTGAATAATGAAAGAAAAAATTAATGATTAAAGGTAAAAAAAAAAGCGAGTTACTTTTAGAATCCAGTGTTGCAAGGTTCATGCCGGCGTCATGAACATTCGCCGGAGGCACAGCAAATGAAAGAAGCAGTTTGTGAGCGCTCGCGCGCCTCCACACGGCAGACCAGATACAGTTTAGGCTTCATAAGGAAAAAAAAAAAAAAAGAAAGAAAGCAGTTTGCGCGTGCTGGGCCGACTGCAGAACACTGACCAGGGGAACACATCCTCAGCATCGTCGCCTTCCACCTCCAAATGTGCCTTGCCTTCATCGGCGCCAGCCCCTGAGGAACGCCTATCAAAATCTGCAGAAAGAGTTGTAATCTTTTGAGTTATTTTCTCGGGGCGTGGGGCTATAATGATCCAAACATATATAACATGTCTGCCTATGTTCCTGTGACGGGAGGAGCCAATTACTGAGTTAGAATAATTATGGAAATAAGTACTAGGTGTATTGGTGTAATGGCCATCACTTGCGTGTGTGTGTGTGTGTGTGTGTGTGTGTTTATGCGTTTAGGGAATTATCCTAGTTATTCCCCATATCAGCAGACCTGCGCAGGTCCGGTTCTTACGCTGTCATTACTGGACCTGCTGGGGCCCTAATTTAACATGGTAATTTACCTTCGTTATGCCTCATTCAGCAGGTTATACCAACCATTCCCGGTATTCCATCCTAGTTATTTGGTGTTCAATTTTTGTGGCTTGACTAAAACACCCTCAATTATCGTAATGATAGGGAGTGTTGCCATGATGTGTTCACCTGGCGGGGGTGTGGGGTTGTCTGGGGGTGAAACCACTTCAGAGCACGGCGGTGCGGCCCTTGTGCACGACAGACAAGGTCCTTGAGGACGACGGGACGATCTTTGAGCACGACCCTCGAGCGTGAGTGTACTAACTCTGAGTATGAAGGGGTGATCTTCGACTTGGCCCTTAAGGGTCAGGTTAAAATCAGGCCGTCATAGCCAAGGGTCATCCCCGTCGTGGTCAAGGATGGCACTTTCCGCCCTCTCACTCCCGCACAGGAGGCGTGCCGTCGTTCCCTAAGGTCGTGCTCAAGGGTCGTACAGGCGAGATGTCAGGAGGGCTGCCACAGACACAGGTGTCAGACGTGTTCCTTAAAAAAAAAAAAAAGATATTGGTGAGGAAAGACATTTATGTTCTGACTTGTCTGGAGAAGGTTACCTTCCGGGCCGGTTTGGATCTTCCGGTGCAAGTGTGAGGGACTGGAACAGGTACAGTAACACAGTATCTCAGGAGGGATGTTTACAGCAGCGAAGGATGGAGGAAATTAAAAATCCCTTGGAATGATTTTTGTTTACTTTGTTCCGTGTGTCAGAGTCTGAATTTTTCTGTTGAAGGTTTTAAGGCATCTTTTCGTTGGGGGAAATAAGATCTGTTTTCTTCACTTTCCGTTCTTTATTTTCCTTCTCCTCCTCCTCAGGAAGATGCACATGACTGTAAATATCCCCTGGAACGTTTTCTGTTCACGTTATTCCCTAACTCAGTGTCAGATTCTTGTGCTGGTGGTTATCTATCATACCCTCGTTGTAGCGAACTGACCTGCTATCCTCACGTTGCGTTCTTTTGACCCCACGTCTTCCGTCTTCTCCCTCCTCCTCCTCCTCCTCCACTTTCTCTCTCCTCGGCAACAAGCAGGTAATAATTGTGAAGGCAGAAAATGACACTTAACTCTCCCGCTACACAGTGGAAGGGGAAACTAGTCTTCACTGTGCATACATTCCCGTCCGGACTTATCTGTTTCGCTCACGCCCCCGACGTGGGTAATGGGCCTCTCCGGCTGGAGGCCGGCTTCTGCCATCATCTTTATCAGTATTATCCCATCACGTTCTCGTGTATAGCCGATACCTTGTGAACCCTACCGCTGATGAGGAAGGTACCCCACACGCACCCCGCTCGGTGGTGAGGTACTCCATGGATCGGTACACAGCGGTACAGATACCCCGATGGGTGGTGAGGTATACCATCGACCGGTACACAGCGGTACAGATACCCCGATGGGTGGTGAGGTATACCATCGACCGGTACACAGCGGTACAGATACCCGGATGGGTGGTGTGGTACGATATGGACCGGTACACAGCGGTACAGATACCCGGATGGGTGGTGTGGTACGATATGGACCGGTACACAGCGGTACAGATACTCCGATGGGTGGTGTGGTACAACATGGACCGGTACACAGCGGTACAGATATCTCAGTGGGTGGTGAGGTACACCATTGACCGGTACACAGCTGTACATGAGACAGGTACTCCAATGTGTGTTGAGGTACACTATATGACAGGTACACAGCAGCGGTACATGAGACAGGTACCTCACAGGGTTGGGAGGAACGCTTTAGACCGGTACATGACACCACTACCTTTTACAGCCTTTGTGACCGTTTTGGATTTATTTCTTCATCGAGATGAAAAGAAACAAATTCTTCGCTACCACGGAACCGATCGATCGGGAACATGTCACACGTGATTCACGGACTGGCCGATTTATTGTCGTTCAGGAAGATTTGGCTTTTACAATACCTGTGACCTGTGTTGAAGGGCGCTGTGAAGTGGGTAACCCGCCTCTGATATTTGCCCTCTGTCATTTGTCTTTTCCTGTGTGGTGGTGTGATACCAGAGTTGAAATGCTACAGAAAACGAGGAGGTTGGTAGAGTTACAAGAGATACGTTCTGACCATTACTATTTATCGTCCCAGACCACCATCATTACCTTCACCACCACCAACACCACCCAACCTCGTCACTACCACGGACCTCACCACCGCCACCATCACACTGCTGTCGATCGCCTGGCTCGTCGTCACCTCATTATCCGGACTCTCACCAGTCCGGTACTTCGTCTAGCCACACACTCACTTAACCTTTCACCTCATTTATCCATATTCCTCATTTGTTTATTATTTTTCCTCCAAAATCCTGCCGAATAGTCGCTCGTTTATCCGAATTTTCTCATAAACCCTCACTCCTTGTATCCGAATGTCCAATACTATCTCGTACTATCTCCTCTCGTTTATCCGCACTCCTGTTAATTCCCCATCTCGCTTCTCCGGACTTCTGTTAATTCACAGCCTCATTTAACGGTGTCCGTATCAGTAAAGTATTCTGTTCTTCCTCGGTAATTTCGGCTTAACGAACCGACGAACCAGTTCGCGGAAGAAAAAGAAGTAAATGGAAAAAAGCATTGGAACCTGTGGGCCCGGCTCGTCGCCTTCCGCAATTGCGACCAGTTCTTCAAGTTGTGGAATGTTCTGGAAGCTTCGTGTCGTCACGTCGGCTTCCGCCTCGTACCCTCGAGCACAACGGTACGACCCATGAGCACGAGGGTACGAACCCTGGGGTTTGATGACCTGGCTTTTGAATTGACCCTTAAAGTTTAAGGGCCATCATACCCAAGGGTCTAACCGTCGAGGGCCAATGAGGGTTAAACTTTACACACAACTCATATGTATATGTATCCTCACAGCTCAGGCCGTAGCCTCACAGTTCAGACGGTGAAATAGCAACTCCTCTTTAATAGTACAGAGAGTCATTATAAGACTTTGGTTGTTCCATGTATTTCTAGTTTTCGTTACATTAGTTTTTTATTTACTTCTTTCACTCGTTTAACACACACACACACACACACACACACACACACACACACACACACACACACACACACACAGACATTGTGTCTATATA
>JAUUDY010594255.1:0-10119 GCA_032361765.1 Panulirus inflatus | reverse complement strand
ATGACAGTTGCTCGGTCGATTTACATCAACCTAAACTTAGACAAATGGGATCGTAATTCCCCTCCTGATATCTCCCGAAGGATATTAAGCCTTGAGAATGTTGCCTCATGGGTCGTGTTATCTCCCCAAGGACATTAAACCTTCACAATATTGCCCCATGGATCGTGATGTCTCCCTAAGGACGTTAAACCATTACAGGAAGGGGCTATACTCTCCCATGAGGGACTCTGGTGTTAAGGGCGACCCTCACAGACCACGAGGGACTCTGGGTGTTAAGGGCGACTGTCACAGACCATGAGGGACTCTGGTGCTAAGGGCGACCCTCACAGACCATGAGACACATATTTGTTCTGCACATTTTCTCGACCAGTTTCTTTACCCAACGGGTCAGGTTAACCTGTCATTATTGGAGGATGAAATATTCACCACTCAGGGTAAACACACTCGTTTGCTTTTCATTAATTGACATTCCACTGAGGAGAAAAAAAAGGTAAGATGGTTATTTGCTTGTTGGGCATTATACCTGATGATTATTTCTTGTTCATTATTTTACGTTTGAGATTTCGATAATTATTCTGGACCCTTATTTCAAATCTGTTGTGATTGCCGTGTCTACCAAAATTAACATAAATGATAATATTCCCAGAATTTTTGAGGATCAGTTGTTATGTATACGAATAAATGAAATTTACTGCCCACAGTTATCAATCAACTTCACTTCACGATGGTTGGAACGAGAGATTCTTATACCCAATAAAAAGAATGGATGAAATGGTCAAATTAATCTGTTGGGAGATCATTAGGGCTTGTATATTAATTCAAAGACTTTTACAAGCTTCACAATTATCAAGTTTAGGAAAAAGTCTGGACGTGAACATACGTGCTAATATACATAAATACAAAATTTAATGTATAGATATATCAGACTAGAATTTTGAAGAAAGCAACAAAGAAATTATCAAGATGGAAAAATGAGAAACATGTAAGCAAGGAAACAAATTATCATCAAGGGATCAAACACCTCTCTATTAAAGAGCTGAGAGGGAAGCTATATCTAATGCCACAGATGGCGACACATGTGAGGGGATTATAGAAATACAGTTGTAGTAGGTAGGGTCCAACGAACGCAAAGGTCACTCCCCAAATGCACAAATAGCTCATGTCTCTCACACTGAAATGTAATCACAAGAGTGACATTTATATCCTTCATGGATACAGCATTTACGAGCACTTTGTTCCCTGTCATTCTTTAAGTTCTGTTTTGCAATGGGTGGAAGTAATCAGAGGCCATTTGAAGAGAGAGATATTGTGATCCTAATGGAAGGGTTGACACCCATTTTGGAGGAGAAGGCTGGTGCTCAACCACCACCAAGCTCGTTCACATCATGGCTCATGGGTGGCCACTAAGGAGACATAGCCACCCTCCCACAGGAAAAGTTCCTGCTTAAGAATTTATTAATCTATGAAAATTCACCCGTTTTTTTTCCCCAGTGATTCTTTGATGCTTTACTGAAGTTCGTCAACTTGCTCATTTAGGGAAGCTTAAGCATCCTTAAAAGTCTCAGGGGTTGGGGAAAAAAAATCCGGTTAGGTGTAATGATCACTCCATTAAATTCTTCTTCAACACCAAACTTTTCGGGGAATTTTTACTCCAAGGTCACTGGCCTGGTAATGAGGCAAAAGATTAACTCTCAGACTAGCAGGGTAAAACTGCCTGCCTTTTCCTTTTTCTCCAGATTTTCATTACATAATCCCAGCTTGTAGACTTATAGATGTATTTATATCTTTTCTTAGGCTTTTGAACCACGGAAATTAACACAGCATTAGGAGTTATCAGTGCTCCAAGATACAAACTAATTGATGCCAGACATACGACCCAGGTTTGTACAGGGGAAGATTTTCAGTTCAGTATAGAAAAGAAGGTTCAGTGTGTTTCTCGACTCGAAATCGTTACTCATAGAATGATAATTCATGATGTAATTTCTTTGGAAATGCCAGCGTAAACATAGCACTAACACCTTCTGTCTCGTATAAGCCATGATCTGTTGCACGAATCAACTACCAGAAAGACAGAGTGAATGACTGTCACAGTTTGAATGACTACCAAACGAGATCTTCATCTTAATAGGTTTAACTAATCAAGATTTGTCCATGATTTATCACGTCAGCTAACACCAGTTTTACGCAATCGCTTATCTTGATCAGCAAGAGATGAAATTCAAAGACAGCTTCGCAGTGACATCGTACATTATATTATTATTATTTGAGTTTCGTTCTGTCATCTAAATACTTCAGGCTCCAACGTTACTCAGGCACGTCGAGACACCTACTCTCCTATAGAAGAGAATGAAACTTTTGGCCTCCATCTCCGGAGGATGGCACACTGACACGATCTCTTTCATGTTTCTAATCACACACCAAAAAAATGACAGTAAATAATTATATTTTACCAGCACACTCTTCCATTTTCCATTAAAAAACAAAAATGACAGTCTTAAAGAAGACACATTGTTTCTAACCCAGGTCTTCTTAATCTCTGTGTTCTTTCATTTGCCTTAAACCTACAGTGTACACATGCGGGTAGTGCATAAACATTCCCTCCAACGTTAGGTTTCTCAAGAGCAAATAATTCAGGTGTTTATACAGCAACGAAGCCCCTGCGACTAGGCTTTAGAAATATGTATAGTCTAAGCTCGTCTTTTCTTTGTTTGATCAGCCTGGAATATAGGTAAGTAACACACCCTACAACTCTCATTCCCACTGCTTAGGAAATACGAGGCTGTGTCGTGAAATTATGGAGTTTCGTCTGCTTCAGTGAGATTGCTCTTTAGACTTAGTCATGATAGACTCTCGGATCTGTAGATGTGAGGGATTTCAATCTTAGTTCTCCCTTAGAAGCAAAATCTCTTTGATTTAGTTACTCTCAATGCTTACGAAAGTATCATCTTTTGATCCCCGACAGTAAAAAAGAGATTTTCTATACACAGAAAGTCCATTTGATTTATGCAGGCCCATTCAGGAACACTGTCGAAATATTTGCTTCAACGAGAAATCTTTAATAGGTAATAATCAATATCTGCAATCGATTGATATGAAGGGGCTTAAAAGTACAGATATATAGCCTATGTCTATTCATTCAATTTGAATATTTTCATCTTTTTTATGGAAAACTAGAATAATTTATATCTTTTTGTCTTTTGACGGGTCGAAGAAAACAACTTTTATCAAGATAGGTAGCAAACACCTCTCACTCTCAGAGACAGTTGCTGTTCGTTAACGGTGAGGAGGATCTTCACTCCTTGGTCTTTGGGTTACATGGTAAGAATATCTGAGAAAGGGTTCGTCTGGAAGTCCATCTCCAGTCAAGCTTCCGAGTTGAATGATTATTATCCAAAGAATATTTATAGAGCAAGTCAGAATTTTGTGGCGGTAGTATCTCAGTTGAAACCATCTCTCAGTGGAGTAATTATATTCTTAAGCTGTTTCATCCATTCTCCTGGTCTGTCTCTGGCCCAATCACATAATCGTTCTCTTTCAAAATTAATCCCTGTGGATGAAATACTTATTAGTGGGGCTTGAATATGATTTACTCATCAGATTTTTTAAACATTGTCTTTAGTGAGGTATCTATATATATATTTCTTATACCTCTTCCCTTATTTTCATGGTTACTGTTACGTGGCTTATATCCCACACTGCGTGTTCTCCAACAAATACGTGGGATTCTGTAATGATCCCAAAAGCATTGTGTTCTTTCATCTCAGAGACGCTCACGAACTCCAGGGGAAGTACTGCCAGTAAGATATATGTTGTCGCTCTTATTCTCAGTGTGTCGTTGGCCTTATGGAACTATTGAGTCGATTTTTGGTGATCTCAGAAATTCATGGCCCCCTATGAATGTATGTTTTTTTTTCGGTACGACCCACATGTATTCTTTTCTTTTGGAGAGGCATTGGATCTTTTTTTCATATTTTATACTCTAATCCAATAGACTCATGCATCGGTACACTTAAAAGATCCTTCTTTTCCTTCTGACATTTTTGGTTCTGAATGGTATTTCTATCTATTCCCGGCGTTGCCGGAGGACGTGGAGGGTGAGGAGAGAGAGCCTCCGCCTTTGCTATCCTTTTTCCTTCACTGCTCTTAAGGAGAGAGAGTACACCTCCCTCAGTAGTGTTGAGGCTAGACCACCTCCCTTAGACTACGAGGTATGTGAGGTGATCTTACCTATGCAACTCTACGTAAATCCACTTCTAATACTTACTGACTTTAAGGCTAACTTTAGTATCATCTTTCTCGATCTTTTAGCCAGGGTCTTAAGACAGCTTATCTGATGTCTTTTAGACGTCGTATACCACAGTCAGTTGCATGTAGCATATGACTCACAAGTCTTGTTATGGCTGGCACAAAGCAAATATTCTCTGAGACATTAATGTTTGACTCATATACTAAAAACGCCTGCAAATTACCATGTTTTATGTGACACAATTTATCTTATGCTTTCTTATTTCTTTTTTTTTTCTCTCTGGCAAACAGTCATGCACCCAGTTATATCTAAACGCCCAAGTTAACGTTGTAAATCATTTCGGGTTCCAAAATGAAACGAAAATATTTCTCTTATCACATCTTACCCAATTATTTTTTTCTTTCCATGAACGTCGCTGGAATATCTTTGAAATCGTTTTGATAATATAAATATGGGAATGGTAAGTTTTGATAACATAAATATTAGAATGGGAAATTCTGCTTGTTTTAGGATTAAAATCCAAGTCCAATCCTACACCTTATGGTATAGAAAGAGCATCTAGGCGTTTAGGAAAATATCAATATCTGAGGTTAGTGAAGAAGAACAGAGTGTCACCACATTACAACAACAGATGTTGACAGACAACAGCAGTTAGAACAGCAGCTGGAGACGTGATGTTTGTGACGAGGATGTGAGAATATTGTACAACGGAAGAACAACAGTTGACTAGTGATACAGAGATGTGACAAGTGACATGTATAACTGGATCATTTGATATATCCAACCATCTGTCACCAGGGAAGTCTTGAGCAAGACCTAACACTACTAAAATGTCAACGTGAGACGACCAACGCCCTTCAGTTTCTGACATCCTCGAGTGCATTTTGTTCAGAGGAACAATACTTTAAACTTAAGTCTGGAAAAAAATATCCTTTTTACCAGCTCGTAAATACAATACATCCAACGCTTTCCCAATCTCATCCCCCGTTATGACCCTTTCATAAAGGAAATTATACGAGGCTGGTGACGTTATACAACCCTGACGGTGTCCAACATTCTTTTCAAGACCATGCACCCATAATCTCTCATGCAAGCACTACTTGAATTAAAAACGCTCTGAAAGGAATTAAGGAGAAAACTTCTGCGTACATCATGGCGAGCCAGGAATTTCCTAGAATCCGTCCCCATTAACTTAATCAACTGCCTTTATCATAAACATGAGTGCTTCATGCATTACATGGTATTCTTTAGGAGTTCCTCCACTTCCTGCCTTCCTGAAAGAGAGTCTGGTCCTCACACACTCTGCCCCTCTGTAAATCCACAGTGGTATTCATCCCCCTTCGGGAGGTTCACTAATGCTTCGAATACGATTATTGTCAGTCCTACCAGCACCAAGAGCTTCAGAAGACATCTTAATGTAATACAGTGTATGATGAGCGTATGCCTGGCAGTGAAACAAGAATTTCTAAGCCCTTGGAAAATGAGAGGAAGGGACGGATTTAGAAAAGGGGGAAATGAGTGACGAGGTACAGACAGACAGAGAGACATGAGAAAATTCCTTTTGCAGTCCATGACTATGGAAAAGCCGTGCTATAAAGTGAACAGAAAATTGCTTTGGGACGTTTTTGGCTCAGGGATATAGATGGAAAACTGGTGACTGCAAGGGAGAGTTTTATAATGGATATGGTACGTGCGTGAGAATAAATGATGGCATTTGAAATAAATTTGGAGTGCAGTAAGGCTCCACAGTGTCACCATGGCTGTTTAATGTGTTCTGGATGAGGCAATACGAAAGACATAAGTGAGATGCGTTGATGACAGGGTATTCCTGGACTACTCTGAAATATGAGGGAAGTTGCCACAGGCTCTGTATGAGGATACACAAAACCACAAAGGAATTGAAAAAAAGGGAGGAATTCACAACAGCAGTAGAGCCCTTGGTCTCTTTGAGGCTCTTCGTGATAGAGGAAAAGATCGACGGAAACCCACAGGTCAGTGTGGTAAAAGTTGTAAGGCATGGCCCGGTTCTGTCTGCTAATGAGGATAGCAATTTTGGCCAAATGGTTAGCTGTCGTCATAGCGATACCTGCATAAACTGAATGTTAAAGTCCACGCCAGCGAAAGTGAATTTTCCTGACTAAGAATAATAAGTCTTTTATATGTAAAGACCAATTGCATTAGGAAAAACTGAGCACTAAGGGTAGAATTAATGCATTACGAAGAGAAACAAGGATGGCGGGAAGTAACCGGGATGTGAGAAAGCATGAAATAGATTTAGAGATACATTAAGAACCTTAACAAATGAGAAGCTACATGGCAAGCGTGGGTAAAGTAGCCTGGATGAGGTACTTCTTTTCACTCATGTATTTAGGACGTGAATCTTCAGTTGCAAGAGGACATGATGGGACCTAGTTGTCACACCAAGAGAACGTGGTGGCACCAAATGATGACACCAAGAGAACATGGTGACACCGAATGATGACACCAAGAGGATGTGGTGACACGTATTGTTTCACCAAGAGGACAAGGTAACACCTAGTTGAATGATGACAACACTGTATATCGACAATATCATGTCAAATGAATTTGGAATCTGTACGACAGGAAAGGCATGAAAATGTTCTATCTTCCCTTAATCTCTCCCTGTCTCAGGGTGAGTGGAAGCCGTGTTGCTTAATGTTATATCTTTCCTAGCAACATTTCAAGAGGGTGCTTAGCGGCGTCCTTGATGGGGCACTTGCCCTCACTGTTCGTTAGTCTTCTTCGTAGGTCTCATCTGTTCGTACCGCTTGTTGGCCTTGTCTCCTGGTCTTATCTGCTGTCCTTGCCTCCCATCCTTTTATCATCTTCTACGCCTCTGTCTTTCTGGTATTCAGTAGCATGATTCAGAAGTGGGTGACGCCACCAAATTCCGGCTAAGAAGAGGGATTTACCGTGAAAGGCTGAGGGCGTGACGTGTTTGTACAGGGGAGAGGTTAGGAGGTTAAAGCTAAAGCGTTCATTAGGCAATTAGTTAAGACTAGGAGAGGGTGAACACTTTGGTCGAGTGATGTTTATCATGTTATTCCATTTTCTGATTTGGGTGCGTTCCAGTAGGTAGGGCATTCTGATACGTACAGCATATGAATGAATCTCTTTACTCCTGTGAGGGACGGATGATCATGGATACTGTAGGTTTTAATGCTGGATCACCACCCTCCCTGTGCCTGCCTATGTGTCTCCACACACACCTAAAGGGAACTGCAGGACGCATAAAAGGGACCTCATAACCTCCTCATGTTTATCACCCCAGCGTAGGCTCTCCTACGTGTGAGTGGGAGGAAGTATTGGCTAAGATAACAGTGTGCATCCTGATGGCTCACTCACTAAGGCAAAGGACAGAGGAAGTCTAGCCACAGACTTGTGATACACTCGACCTTTTCCTGTTTACAAGATAAACCTATTGATAGTATTCTCTGGAGTCCTTACATTACGACGTCTCGGTGTTCTATGGACCATGCATGAGATATTGTAACTTTGACCAGGATTTTTCTTCAAAATTTTGGAAAATATTTATGGAGTGTGCGAGTATAAACTCAGGCAACAGTAATTATGGAACACGGCCTAAATTCTATCTCCTGTCTACACAGTCTTCCTAAAAAATTGTATTTATCTATCTTTTGAACCAGATGTTTTACGTAACTCTATACAAGCCTATGTTCAATACCCTCACTATACGATACATCATTCACCCTTATCAAATAAAATCCTCACATGGCGCATAATTACAGGTTATCAACGACATTCTGTTGTGATCTTAATAACAGGTCAGACGATTTAATGCTTACGTTGTTTCTTTTGAAGTTTTGTTCCTCCTATGAAACAGTTTATCTCGTGCCAGTGTTTCGTTTCCAATAAATTTCCAGATCCATAAGAAAACACACAGTTCATCTGATCATATCACAGACAGGGTTGCTTATCAGATTATTCATCGATATTTTACTTTCTTCCTCTTTTACTTTTTTCTTTCACTCGCGATGGTCTAGATTGGGATATGTGTTGCCCGGGCAATGTCCGTCACTATAAATTAAAAGTATCGATTCTAAATCTTTTTTCTCTTAAAACTTTTTTCTCTCCCTATTTGTGAATCCATGGGTGGCATGACCACCTTATCTCTGATAACACTCATACATTCCAATTCCATCTAAACTTTATGACAAGAGGAGATAGTCACCAGGTGTGTTATGGTTTTACTATCCTCATTCTACTTCTCCTGCACCTCCCACACTCTGCTGGTGATGGATAGTAATACCTGCGCCTCCCACACTCTGCTGCTGGCGACACGTCTGCTGGTGAAGGATACTAGCACCTGCACCTCCCACACTACAACATGAAGCGTGTCGCTCTGCTTCTGTTGACATAGTTGCTGTGTCGAATAAATATCTGTGGCTCTCAGCCGCCGCTCCATATCCTACTAATACTTCCACAAAGGAAGAGGTATGGTGACAGTGCTCGTGCTTAGATAACAGGGAAGCATTATAGGTTTGTGCTGGACAGACGGAGGCAGAGGTGCCCAGTGCCCTTTCCTCATAAGTCTGAAATATGTTGAGTTAAACTTGATTCTTCCCCTGGCTTTGGTGTATCACTTTCTCCTATCTTGCATCTTCAGCAGACATATTTATTTTTCGTTTCTGATTCCAAATGTTCTTATTTCAATTTTTCTCCTCATGCGGCGATAATTTAGGAGAACTACATTGATAAATACGCTCTGCAAGAATATGTGCATCTGCAGAGGGAAGGAAGAATATCCTTGTGAAACTTCCATGATTGAAACTACGTGATCATCATCCTACGAAGCCAGCTCTATTTTCATGTCCTTCCCTTCGGCTTTTGCAGGACCCCAAAGCTTCCACCCATGGGCTCCTAATGTTGTGATCCATCATACTTTAACGTTGGCCAGGGTCCACAGGGGTCACATATACTGGGGTGTTAAAACCTTATGTTGGCTTAAAACTCCAACACTCTACGATCTCTATAAAGGGACAGAAGAAATAAAAGTTTAGGTTTGAAGGGAAGATAACCATTAGTGACCTGTGGTAGAGTCCTACGCTCGCTACATCCCAGCTGGAGTAAGCCCTCCTGCCGACTCCCAGGTCACTCACAGCCAACCAGGTATCAGGGACCAAGACTACTACCTGTAGACCACTGTCTGGTAGATAGAGGAGGCTTTGTGAGCATCAACCACTGGTGGCGACCGACAGCTCCTGGAGCTTCCAGCTCTCCGTACACCCAAGACTGGTTCTACAAGCAGTCGCCGACTAACTGGAAATGTTCCAGTTATATCTCTTAGTCAATTCTTGGGCCACTAAGGTGTATTTCCAGCACCACAAATGGAACGTGGGAAGGAATGAAGCAAGCCTGACATTTCCTGTCGCCTACACTCTTACGGGAGGGTAAAGCCACCACAGAGAATTAACCATCGTAGTGGAATGGAAGGTTTGGCAGGATGTGGGTGTGTGGGTGTGTGTGTGTGTGTGTGCGTGTTTTATGCGCGTATGAAATTGAGTACATTTAAATGTTTATGTGTACAGTTTTTATGTGTGTGTTTTTCTGTATGTGAGGATATTGTGTGTTTGTGTCCGTAAATCTGTTTCATGTCTGTAAGTGTTTATGTATTTTGTGTTGGGGTGAAATGCATGTGTATTTGTTTTCGTGTACATCACTGGTTGCGGGGGCATATTTATATTGGAGGAATTCATTATGTGTGTGTGTGTGTGTGTGTGTGTGTGTGTGTGTGTGTGTGTAGGAAATTGTTACTGGAAATGGTCATATAAATATGTCATTCATGATTTGCTGTTTCATCAGTGACAAGGAGAGGAACATTAAACTTGCAG
>JAUUDY010594244.1:0-10119 GCA_032361765.1 Panulirus inflatus | reverse complement strand
TTATTCACATTTACTCTCAGCTTTCTTCTTTCACACACTTTACCAGACTCAGTCACCAGCTTCTGCAGTTTCTCACCTGAATCAGCCAGCAGTGCTGTATCATCAGCGAACAACAGCTGACTCACTTCTCAAGCCCTCTCATCCACAACAGACTGCATACTTGCTCCTCTCTCCAAAACTCTTGCATTCACCTCCCTAAGAATCCCATCCATAAACAAATTAAATAACCATGGCGACATCACGCACCCCTGCCGCACACTGACGTTCACTGAGAACTGAGAATTCACTGAGAATTTCTATATACAATATAACTTTCTGAGACAAATACACAAAAGATATACCAATCAAATGCAATCTCAAACATAAACAAAAAATAGAAAGTATGTTTCTAAAACACTTATTCCCCCTGCATAATGTTTTGTACCACTCTACTGATTGTCATCCTTTGGAAACAACTGTTTCAAAGAGAAGATTTATTTCTGAAGAAGATGATGATGGATCCACCGAGATACAAATCTGTGGATGTTAAAGAAAATATCAAAAAAGAAAAGAAAATGAAATATGCCTCCTTTGAAATAATGAGCTTTCTTACATGTTCATATCCATCACTAAATCCATCATTTTGGTTGAAATTAGACTACTATATTCTTAAAGAGTTGTCAAGATCAAGAATACGGAAACCTTTAATAATTCTTGAATTATATCATCTCTTAAATCTGTCTTGGCTAGGATATGTAAGTACGATAGTTTACATGGCATTCATAGCATCTGCTTCTGTTCAGGAATCACTTTGGTAGTTTACTGCTGTAATCCTCTGAGTACAAAAGTTTAGATGGCTTTCACAGTGTTTTTTCGTCCAGGAATCACTCTGGTAGTTTACTGCTGTACTTCTTTCTCCTTTTTCAAGCATAATAACTAACACCGAATACAATATTTAAGTTGATAATGCATCACTGATCCCCACAGTACTCCTGTTAAGTCTAATCAACCTAAGGTTTGCTTGTTTATCACTAAGATAGGTTTACATCCACTTGGCTAATTTTCTACTCCCTAATGAATAACAAAATCTATATCATGTGAATATACTTTTCTAGAATTCTACAGTATATGATAATCAAATGCTTTTAACTGAAATACCCATCAACTGCTGTATTTCATTATACATATTCATCATACAAGAAAAATCAAGCAGATTTGTTACATATGAACAAATGGAATGGAAACCATGTGAAACAAGCAGGCATCCTTTCTCAGGAGCACTCCATGTATCATGTACTCCTTATATTTGCATTCTTACACTGCATTTCACATACAGTAGTATTCTGATGTCTTTCTCCACCTTAACCCTTCATATACCCACTAAATCATCCTTTAACTTTCTACGATCTGGAAAATCGGCTTCTTGTTCCTTAACAATCAAAATTCAATTCACTGTTTCATACTAGCCTCTTGGCTTTCAATCCTCTTGCATTCTGTCTTTATATATCAATACATTTATGTAATATCTCATGGCTCATCACCAAAGGGTATCCCTTAATCTTCTTAGTTTTTGCCTCTATCTATGCTGTTAGGCTATATTTCTCATTCTTTCTTTCTCATTCTATGCAACCTACTCTACCAAGCTCTTCTTGTGAACTATTACTTTATCTTTCAACTTTTCATTTCGTATGGTCTATCACTTCTGTCCTCATATTCCCTGTAACACAGTGAGGATCTCTCTTTACTGGACAGAGTGTGAATTTCAGAGTTCTTTCACTCAGACGTCTTTACAATCTGGCATTTACAACATTTTTCTTCCATTTATTATCTACATCAACATGATTTGAGAGATTCCAGTTCTCCAAACTCTCCTTACTGAGCATCCATATATAGTATATTACAGTTCCCCAAAATTTGATGATGTTTGATATATTGCAGAATTCTGCCTATTTCATGGGTTATTGTTAAGTACCTAACCGTGTCAAGAAAAGCAATTACAACGTGAAAAATGACAGATGCATGTCTCCAGCAGATATGTTTTGATAAAGAATGTAAACTAATGATCTGCAGCATTTACACTCCTAAATGACCACATAAAAACAAGTACATGTTACCTGTGACTGTCGGTCATGTGGGTGATACACAGGATATGGATAAAGACGTTCATAATGTTCTGGGGCAAAAAGTATGCACCGCTTGTAACCAATCAACTGGCAGAAGAAGTTTTGCTGTTCATCATAGTGCACAGGGGTCACATTACCTAAAATTGAAAAATAAAACTAACGATACCAACAGAAAATAGCCTATGGCATGTGTAATGTATATACTGTTTCCTAAACTGAGAACAAGATGTAGGAAAGAAAATTTTTTCACAATTAAAAGGTTTGAGATTTCTTTGGATAATGATTTCATTTTTCAACTAAAAACAGAAGTCCTAAATCATGAAAAACTCTCTCTCTACGTTATTGTTCACATGCTTTAAGGGAATCTCTGGCAACAAGAGGGTAAAAGCCCCTATTCCCCTGTCTTCTCGTGAAGTAAATGCCTTTCATTCCCAGCTAATCATCCAGATGAAAGTGGCTTATGACCCAACCCAGGTTGGTCTAACCTTCACCACACAATGACATCATCATCCCTAAGCAGTCAATACTGACCTACCTCACAATTCTTGGAACCTGGACATCAACCCAAGATTAGTCACCTTTGTTTACAATAAGGATTTATGAAAGAGAGGGATGTAAGGCAAAGAAACAAAAAAGAAAAATGCTATTGGACAACACTTCAGGGAAAGTAAGGTTTTCATACTCCAAAACTTACAATTCTCTCCAGGATAGGTTCATCCCAAAAGCCTTGGAAGCATCCTAATATTTCGGAGAGTTAGAAAAACTGAAAAAGGGAATCAAGTAAAACAAAAAAGGAGACTTTAAGAGTCATCTTTTGGCATAAATAGGGTCCTTCTACCCAGATGATGGCAACCCAAGGGCCACACCCAGTCAACCCTAAATATCTAGAGTAAAGTAAAATATCCAGAGTAAAGTAACATTAACAGGTATGTTAAAGGAATGCCTAAGATCTCTATTGTTGATCTCTAAGGAAAAACATTTTAGAAAGGCCAAAAGTGAAGGGTTCCTTCCCAAAATTATGGGTTCTTAACATATCGGTCAGACTGGGTTAAAAGATGTTCCTTGCTGAGTGAGGTTTTAATCCTCATGAGTACAATGATATATTCACCTTGATAATCTCTGATGATCTTTAGCAATTCTCTTACAGATTTAATAAGGCATAGGAAAGACGTTCTTTAGCAGCAGTCATTCGAGAATATATCAAAATACATTAGGGATATCTTTTCAATCAACTTCCTATAATTTCTTTTACTTGCCTATTCTTTTATTTCATTTAAACACAGGGTTTGGATTCATCCCCAAGTGAGACACTTTGCTGAAAGTGGAAAACTTCATATGTCTCGACAAAATTTTCTCGCAGGACTAAGACTAACCTTTATAAACTTATAAAAAATTTGGATTTTGAGATTTTCTCTATGCAGAACTGGTATTAAAAACATTTTGCAAATGTAAGCCCAATTAAAAGTATTGGAATCAAAGTCCCTTAGCCTAAGAGGAACATGCAAGGACCAGGAAGGGGGCCTTGGTTCTAGAATGAAAATTCAACCTTTTCACAAATAGTAAGGATAAGGACCAAGGAACATGGATCAAATGTTGTTAGAAAAGGAGGCTTTCACAATACTATTCTATGGAGAAATAGGTTTAAGGAGAGTTTTCTTTTCCCTTTCAACATAGGAGCACTTACAGGTTTGTCAAGAGAAAGCACTACGAGTCCAGTGTCCACCATAATACTATTAGATGCCGCTTCTGAAAGCCATGATACTATAGGAGATACAAATGAACCAGGCCTGCGCTCTATCAGGGAAATATCCATGGCTCATAACCTAAGGTCCTACATCAACTGCCATTAACTAAAACAAAAGACAAGATTATGTCCTTCTAGTTCTTGTACTAAATATGTGGGACTTTTATCAGATCTGTGCTCTTCTTTAATGAGACATACTATAGAAGAAGCCATTGCCCAGTGATGTGATAGTCTCAAGTGCCACAACTCACTTCTTACTCCCGGCACACCGAACGCTGCCCAAGGGCAAAGAACCTCTTGAAAAAGTACAGTTCCTGGCATATACACTTCACACAGCAGTTGTCAAAGTTATGGTGCCCTCACAGTTGTCAATACTGCACACACTGAAATTCTGCTGCTTATGATTCATGACCCAAAAGGGTGCCAAAGGTAAACAAGTGAAAAGGAAGAAAATCTGAAGGTATTATACAGTATATGTTAAGGTTGATAACTTCATCAAAAGAGGAATAAATGTACATCAAATATCAAAATGCTAATATATGGTGTGGGAAGAAAGCTACAAGAAGTAATGTTGAGTTTCTATCAGGAGAGTAAGGCACGAGTGAGAGTAAGAGGACAGGAAGGTGAGGGATTCCAGGTGAAGGTGGGTCTGTGACAAGGGCATGTAATGTCATCATGGCTGTTTAATGCTCATGGATGGGGTGTGAGGTTGGTATATATGAGGGTCTTGGAGAAAGGGGCAGGTCTGCAGTCTGTTAGGGTTGGGGAGGCCTGTGAGATGAATCAGTTGCTGTTTGATGACTATACATCTCTGATGGCAGACATGATTAAGAAACTGCGTAAGCTGGTGTCTGAGTTTGGAAGAATGTGTGAAAGGAGAGAGTTGAAAGTTTATGCTATTAAAAATCATGTTATCAAATTTAGCAGCGGGGAAAAGTTGGCTGGAGTAAGAGCCTAAATGGGGAAAACTTGGAAGAAGTGGAGTGTTTAAGACACTTTGGAGTGGACATGGCAGTGGATGGAACCATGAAAGTTGAAGTAAGCAACAAGGTGAGTGGGAAAGGGTAAGGTCCAGCATGCATTGTGGAGTGTGGAAGGAGGTCATTGTCTGTGAAGGCAAAAAATGCGAATATTTGATGGTATAGCAGTCCCAATGGTGTTGTACGAATATGAGGCATGGACCTCATTAAAAAAGTATGGAAAAGGGTGAATGTGTTGAAAGATATATGTTTGAGGACTACATGTGGTGTAAAGAGGGTTGTTCTGAAAAGAAATAATAAGATAAAAGAGAGATATGGCAGTGAAGGAGCATGTATGAGACAATTAAAGAGGGTGTGCTAAAATGGATATGACATATGAAGGGGACGAATGAGGTGTTTATGAGGGTACACATATTGGAAGTGGAGGAAACAAGTAAAAGAGGGAAACCCAGGAGAACTGTAATAGGATGGAGTGAAAGATGCTTTCAGTGTTTGGGGAATGAACACATTGGAAGCTGTGATGTGTGCAAGGGTCAATGTTAATCAAACTGATGCAGTATACATGGGGCAAAGTGCCGTCAGTGTGGGCTGAACCATAGAACATGATGTGGTCAAGAGAAACCATGCAAAGGTCTGTGATAGGGGTCTCTGGTTTTGATGCAATACTCATGACAGCTACAGAAAGGATGTGAGCAAATGAATCCATTTCTTTGTCTGTTTGTCATTTTCTAATTGGAAGAACATGACAGACTTTACGCACCTATCCTGATATCAACCAATCTATGGGACTGTTCTTAATTGTGCTGTCATTCATATGGGGTGGATTATGTGAATAAGGCTTCTCAGTACACTAAAACAAAGAAAAAAAATCCTTGCCAAATTGTGCTTCTTTGTACATCTCTTGCCCTGAACAATTTACAGTACATCTGTCCATCTCTTCACACATTACCTTCAATTATACTACCACAGATGTTCACAACTACTATCATCCATACATTCTACATGGCAATACCATCTTCATGCAACTTTCTAACGATTTCTTCACTACATATTTTTCTCATCTTCATTCTTTAATCTATTTTCCTCAATCCAACCATACTACTATCCTTACTACAGGTACTGTTACTCTTTGTCTATCATACGAGCTTCTTGTAAACACTATATCTAAATTCTTACCATAACTTATTTACTTCTAATTCTCCATTCAAATGGATATTATAAAGTGAATGCTGCATTTTTTCATACAAGAAGTTGTCCCTTGTATTCATTTTTCAATATCAGCCTCCTAAAGACATTGCTACAGCAACCAATCACTGCAATCAAGTATTCTTCTTAATTTACTTAAGAGAAAAGCATAAAATACATATGTCTTTAGTAACTTTCATTCTTTACCACCATAGTTTAGCGATGCATCACAAACAACCCATTTCATTCTTATCTAATGCATATTTCAAAAGCAATAAGAAACTATGGTGACAGTTAAGAGCCCCAATGTACTTCAACAGGTATTTCATACAACTCATAAATTCAATTATCTTGTGCAATCAATACTTCTATCAAAAGTTCATGACATGAGGTTTTCAATATACATCATAAAGAATAAGATTTTCTCCATAAAGAAGAACTTCCAATACACTCAACAGAGTTTAAATCCAAAAATAAAACAAACCAGCCATAAAATGCCAAAAAGTCTTAACAATTTTCAGTGTTTCAGTAAAGCCGTATTTTAAAATGCTGGTTAGCTCTGGTCTCCAGACTGTTATGAAGGACAGACAAAAATTTAAGCAAGTATAAGGATGACTACAAAACTAATCCCAATTCTGAAAACCCTAACATATAAGGATTGCATAACACAATTACTAAAACAATAGTAATGAAACTTAAAGCAAGATGTAACAATGTAGAAAAAGTTTCTTTCTAAACAGAAATGTTGAACACTGGAACAGGTTACTGTCAAACCTACTTACAAATACTATTAATACCTTTAAAAACTGGTTAGACAAACATTTCATCAGCAGGTATTTACAACAGGATACTACAGTAAAAAATAAATATACACTAACACCTTTTTATCTCATTTCCATGTCTGGAAAACAGGTCTCCTCCACAGGTTCACTACCAGAGAATCAAAAAGCATAAATTAGAACAGCTAATATAGAATGATATTCATTTTCATTCTTCCCTGTCAAATTTATTCTAACTATACTTCTGCCCAAGAGAGTGGAGAAAGCCTTTTAAATCTTCAATCCCAACTTCATCAAGAGAAAACAAAAATTTAAGATACAGTCTGGCTGACAAACTCATCATAGGTTAATGTGCCTTGTTAACTGTTCCTTGTATTTACTCCTATGGTCCACTAAGAAGCGGCACTGGAGTTCACTAGTTATGGAGACTCTGTTGCCGTGGCCACCCTTGAGGGAGCTCCAACTGGAACAGGCGTCAGAGATATAAATATGTAGCTAGATATCCTTTCTTACAAACTCTAGCATAAAATTTTTCTTAATTCATATATATCGCATGCACTTTAATTTTTCAAGAACTTTCTTCATTACCAGCACAGGCTAAAAAATCTAGTATATACACCCTTTCCTCTTCCCAAACCCATCTCATTCATCAACTACAAAAGGGGGTATCATATATCTTGCCAAATATGCTACATACATATATATTCCTCTGTAATTTTCATTATCTTTTTTACTACCTTTACTTTCATACATCAGAATAATTAATGCCTTTGTCCAATCTTCAGGCACATAACTTTTCCATGCTGCTATACACACTTGATCAACTGCCTATGAATCAAATGGAATTGAATATAACAAGGACAGTAATACAACACACCATTTTCACTCAACCACACCAAAAGAACTCATCATACTACCTTCTGGGGATTCATGGTAAGAATGCCTGTGACAAAAATACAATTAAGTAAAAATTATTCTCACTTTTAAACCAGAAATTATTTCATTTAATGCACACATGAATTAATGTTTATATGAATCATACCTTTGTACTTGCTATTCTACTGTAAAATTTCCCCACCTTTCAAGCCCTAGAATCTCAACTTTCACCAACAAAGTATTGGCAATTAAACTATTATGATGATCTTTCCTCTTTGTAGCTAATAATTCCTTAAATTCTCAAAAGCTTCTCTTCAATACTACTACCATGTCCCAGTTGTTAACCTTTATCATGGTTAATAAGAATAAGACCATCTAACCTTCCATGCCCACCAGCAGAAGGTTAGACGTTAGAGGACCCCAGTTGTTTGTCTTCTGCTGAACGTTGAGCCACTGCCAGTTAAACTGAAGGAAGTCCATCACAATACCCTGCCCAACTGTATTGTTTAAACCCTGCTGCAGGTAAGCTCTGTCGGAGGAAGTTTTGCAGCATTAAGGTCAAAAGCCCTGTGGAATAAGATGCTGGATAAATTGTTGCATCTATGAATAAAACCCTACTGATTATGTATAACACTATTTTCTGATCTACTTTAATTCTACAAAATTATATCAATCATTCTGTTTCTAACTTCCTTGAAATATATACCTATTACACACATTTTAATTTTTCATTCATGAAATCCTAAACAAGCAGGATTCTCAAAAAATGTCAGTCACTGCAAAAGTATACAACACCTGAAAGTTGGGATTATTCATAACCATTATATCTGGGGAAGATTGTACAAGCACAACCCAGCTTTCATCATATAAAATGATATATAATATCAGAAAAATCAGAAATTAGCTTTGACTGTGAGAGACATACACCCGTACAGTGGTGGACACCAGGTACACAAACTCTAACCCATGTTGACTTGTTTGGCAAGATAGCTGGAAAGCAATCAAAAACTGATGGCCAATCAATATGCAACTACTTGACCATCCAAATACTGACTGTTCCAGGATTCAAACCAAACATCCAGTCACCCTAGTCCTTCCATAACCATGATAACCCTCCTAACTCAGTTCCATCAGTTCCTCCTTCTAGCTCTGATGCAGGACAAAGTGAAAAACTTAATAAGGGGTGGGACAGAAATTCCCATCTATGTTACTAGAATCTGTAAAGAACTGAATTTTTGTATCTGATACACTAATACTAGGTTATAGTTTCAATGCAATGACAAGCCAGAAGGAGCAAAGTAAGGTGGACACTTGCTTGCATTCTGCTTCACTGTAGCTTTTCAAATTTGTGTAAGATTCTCTCGCAAAGGTAACTGTGGTAATTCTGGGAAAACTGCAGTCTTAAATAGCAGGTCACATTCAACTAAAATACTGGAATGCACATTCTTGGATCAGGAAGAGATCTAGCATGCACAGATATATTCGTAATGAGAGAACTTTGGTATCTAGGGTAAATGGTTAAACAAGTAGGTTCAACTGGTTTATTGCAATGCACATTTCTAAACTGAAAGTAACCAATTCAATTAAGTATGAGAAAGATATATTTGTGAAAAGATACTTCTGTAAGTAGACAAAAGTATGCAGTGTACAAGCATTTTTAGAAAGAAAAAAGTTTCTCAACAGGACCACTCTTTAAAACAGGAATTTCACAATCCTTACCTAAGTATCCATCAAACTATCTCTAAATGACAGATTTCTGTAAATAAGTATGTAACAAAAAACAAATATGACAAAAAACAGCACTCAAAACAATCAGTGGCTTCCTGCAGTGTGCCATCAGGAAGATGAGGGGGTACATTAAGGAATATGTAGATAGAAAGCCACAGTCTATAAGGGCAAAGGTGGGGATGTTGATGGAACAGTAGCTATGTTGCATCAGTACTGTACAGGTGTAAGACATGGGCTTTAGACAAAAAACTTAAAGAGTGGATGTGCTAGAAATTAAATGTCTGAGGACATGTGGTGAGAGAAGGTCAAATAAGAAATGATAGGTGTGAGAAATGTATAAAAATACGAGAAGTATGTATGAGGGAGCTGAAGAGGGTGTGCCGAAATGGATTGGACATACAGAGGATGAATCAGGACAGGATGACTAATAAAGTATACATGTCTCAAAAGTGGAGGGAACAAGGAAAAGGGAAAAACCAAAGAGGTGGAAGAATGGAGTTAAAAAACAAAGAGGCAGAAGGATGTGTGGAAGAATGGAGTTAAAAACAAAGAGGAAGAAGGATGGAGTTAAAGATGCTCTGAAGGTTTGGGGCCTTAATTAGGGAGGAGGGTGCGAGGCATACAAGAAACAGTGTGAACTTGAGCAATGTGGTATGCAAGGGATGGCAAGCTGTCAATGGGATGAACCAGGGCATATGAAGCAGTTGGAGGAAACCACAGAAAGG